>JAOXJJ010000263.1:15314428-15324762 GCA_025769935.1 Phoenix roebelenii | reverse complement strand
ATAATACAATAACAAAGATATAAAATATTATAATTATTAGCATAAATTATTTTTTATAATATATTATAATATTAAATTATTTAACATAACATATTAATGTATTGTAATATAATGTAATATAATATTATATTTATAGTATAATACAATAATAAAAATATAAAATATTATAATTATTAGTATAAATTAATTTTTACCCTCCAGTAGATTTCTAGAATTATAAAGAAATATTTTGTATAATTATTATATTTTATCACAAATATTTTGGTAAAAAAAATAGCTTTCCAACAAAGTCTAAAAATACTTTTTCAGAAAACTTCAAAATGAAGCTTCTTCCCAAAAGTTAAAATAGCTTTCCAAAATTTTTACCTAATACTCCTATTTCAACTAAAAGTACTTTTGGAAGACCAAAAGCTTCCTCAAACAGAACCTTAATCAGAGATCAGTCATTCTGTACAAGAAAACGCATCTTCTACCTTTTTGTAGGCTAGGATTTTATTTTCACTTTTCTTCTACCCATCTCCCTGTAATTCTTTTGTACTCTATTAATGATCAGGTGGCTTTGGCCTCCTTTTCCTTCAAATTTCAAAGAAAGAAAATCATATCTAATAGCTAATAGAAGATAAGTTAACAATTATAGCGGAACATAATTACAAAATGAAACCTATTTGGCTTCCTCAACATGTTGAACAAGTAGATTTAATTACTATGAAATAAGTAGATAATTCACGGGGACGAGCAAATTTTATTAATTAACTAGACCTATTAAATATGGCATCAATTGTTTATATAAACAAAAGAAAAACTAGTAAAGTCTATTATAAAATTAGTTTCTCCAAAGTTAGTCATGGTCCGACATTGCTTTTGAAATGTCTTTGGCTTTGACAATGGTGGCGGCGTACAATGAGGCAAACCTCTTGCAAGGCAAGCCTTTTATGAGGTTGACAATTTACAAGCGGAATAGGCAACTACGAATTGTGAATTGTGAATTGCAAGGCAAGCCTTTTATTTGAAGTGCAGCACTTGCTCTGGCAGATCCGAAGAACATTCATTGAAGTGTTAACAGTTGTTCAGGTAACAGTTATAATAAATAAACTATTTTCAGAATGATTACCCCAGACATAAGTAATTCTCGTAGGCATTAGAAACTGCAAGGCAAGCTCCTAGGTGCCATGCTTTTAGACATCTTTCATTGTTAAATTGGTTGATCCAAGATCATATAATTTCCAGCAGGACTTAGCTCTGCTGTCCAATTCATGGGACAGTTTCTTCAGAAGAGCTCATCAAACCGAATATTTGTCAAGCTGGATCCTGATTGTAGGCCTTAATGGCACAGCTCAGTGCAAGTTCCAAATGAGATACAAAACCCAATGAGCATCACACACTAGCTGGGGACAAGGTTCCAAACCAAGACAAGGTTAAGGGGCCTCATACCTAGACAAGGTTCAACATGGAACATCTGAGATCTATATGCCGTCATAAGATTTAGGATACAATCTTTTTGTTATGGGATCAACACTAGATTACCTCTTCATCTAGGTTCCCTCAGGTTCCCTTTCTTGTGGCCCTGTAGAACATGTCTTTTATGTTTTGTGAATCCGTTGGAGTCTTTAGCTTCTTTGATTGTCTTCCATTGCTTAAGTTGCTCTTTCCATTTCCAACTTTACCCTGAAAAGATACATTTTAAATATAACTCATAACCTGAGAAAAACAAGAATCAAGAATTCCTCCTTTCCCCAAGAAACAAAAAAAAAACATAGAGCAAGTTCACAGAAAAGATGGAGATGCAAGCAAAAATTATACCACTAACATACCTGTAAGGGGCGAGAAGAGACTGGAGTGTTGTCTAGAAAAGTTGAATCTGTTTCATTCTTCTGTACTTTGGTATGCATTACTTGTATATCCAAGCTGAAAGTTCTAGCTAATTAAATAAGTTCAAGCATCTATAAATTGCAATTTTATCCATGGTTGGGGGTCTTACTGTAAATGGCTACACAAGCATGTCAACCAAGGCTCATCTTTTACGTATTCGCCCAATATGGAGACAATGTCCTTTACTGAGACGTAGAAATGAAATCATATAGAAAATTAGTTATAATTAACAATATTCCACTAAATGTTAAATTTTAGAATTGAATACCTGATAAACAAGCACATCTCTTTGTTATGAATCAATTGACAAGCACATCGGAGGAGAAAGAATTATCCAAAATTATAGTCATTGATGAGGTTTAAGATGCTCAAGATCTCTTTTTTGTGTTATTTCCAAGAGTTATGAATTAACACAGTGTTGTCTTGTAATGGACAGGTTGCGTATTTTGGCTTCAATGGCCTCATGCAAACTTGTGCATCCAGAGGCATCATGTTTTGATGCAACCTAGCATCTTACATTTGATCCAAGTTACACATAATCTCTATAAATATGTCACAGTATACAGTCGATTTGAAGAGTCAACAATATAGTTCAAAGTCAAACCTAAACCTTCTGAAATATTGCCTCTCTGTATGATTTGTTTTCCTAAACATGTCGATTGGACGACATTTTCTAGTTTACAGCAATTTTCTTGTCAACTAGGTGTGCTTAATTTAACACTGGCCTGTGGTTTCCAAAGAAGTTTGAAAGGTCAATATCGCATATCCAAAATTATTCATGGGACAAGATTTAGTTCCAAGGATCAAACTTGCATTTTAAAGGATTAAAACCACCAATGTGATACATAACACTTAAAATCCTTGTGGCTCCAATGTAGCCATCACTCTATATATACAGGCCATGATGGATTGGGACAGATATGACCACCCTCACTCTCTTTCCTAATCCTTGTTGGTGCCATTACTCATTCATCACCAGGCTCGGTTTGAGGGGTGAACGAGTGCACTGCACTTCTCATGTTGTATGCGTGCATTGGAGATTTCCCCCCTTGCTTTTTGCTACTGTCTTGGACCATTATTGTGATTGAACGCTAATGATTCTATCTTGTGAGTTTGTGAGAACTAAAATAAGTATCAGAAACATCTTAGCCTCGACCAAATCACATGAGTAAGTCACTTTTCTTATTATTATTTCTTATCAATAGAAAAAAGAGAATTAACAGGTCTTGCTTATATGGATTTTGTGTTGATCAATAAAGATTCGTCGGATTACAAGTCTAGGCTCTAAAATTAGGGTGACCGATGCTATGCCCCTCTTTCGGCTCTTAATCGAGTAATTAATAACATGCACTTGCTTGGAGTATAATTAAGAATGATTGATTATATTTACCATGTTGTAGCAATGTTATATGGCAAATTGCTATCTACTTAATGAATGTTCATCAATACTCATGGATTATGTTTGAAATACTTCATAAGTATGTTTTGTCATGCCAAACTAGACCTCCTCATGCTAGGTGTACTATACCATGTCGGTAGCCAATTGATATTAGAAAGGTGGCAAGGTTGGCCATTTCGCCCTGAATGATTCAATGCATGGTATGTCGTACACCGTACCAGATGGTACCAGGTGTACCATACCGTACCAGTTCAAAACTGGGAACGTACCGACCCTCAATACGCCAAAAAAATTCATACCGTACATACCGACAATATGCTAATGTAGCATCAGTACAGGGTCCAGTACCAGTACAACGAACCTTGGTCCAATGTAGGGCATATCAAACCGTATCGAGTCAAAACCAGGATAAGACGTTATGTCAACTTGGTACAAGCCTCAAACCAACTGAACCAACCCGACTTGAGCAGAATTGCTCGATTTTACTCAATTAGAGGAGGAATGGACAATTTCGTGCCCATCCCGCCCCACGCCTTCCTATCTATTCTTTAAATTTCAGCGAGAAGAGGAGAAAAACCACAATATTCTCACTAGATTCAAGCCAAAATCGAGGTATGATCCCTCTCCTTCCCTCTTCCTCTGTCCCTCTTTTTTTTCTTTCATTTTGAGAGATAAAATAGGCCAAAAATGGAAAAAATGAGAGATCATGCCAAATTTGTTATTTGGCACGATTTCATGCTATATTGTAGATCAAATGATAATCTACGAAGTGCCAAAGAAATTATGATTTTTCTTTAATTGTATAATTTTTTAGATTAAAAATATATATTTGGATTAAAAATAATTATAAAAAATAATATTAAAAATTTTTAAAATTGGTAGTATGTTTGGTGGTATGTATGATACTTGCTAACTAAATTTGGTAACAATTTATTTAAATTTAGGCCACACAAAGCTAAGCCTAAATTCAAATAAATTTCCAAATTAAGTGGTGATTAGTGCATACCCTTGGGCAAAAAATATACATAGCACCCTTGGTAAGGTTATACACTAATCTGAATAGAAATTAATTTCTAGATAATTTATAATTAAACTTAATTTAATAATAAAAAAATAATTAAAAATTATTTTAAAAATTATAAAAAATATTAAAATTAGTAACATGCAATATATAATATAGAAGTAATTTCTGAAATAATTCAACAATTTTTTGCATTGCAATATAAATTCAATAATTTTTAAACAATTGAATAAGTAATTATGAATTTATGTAAAAATACATGACATGTATTCATCAAATTTGCATAAATGGATTTAGGAAGGAAAGTCGGACCATGACATAGGTTGGGATCATGGTGTGATGCTTTTAGGTGGCACCACTTGAGATGCAAACGATGTGATGTGGAGTTTAGGAGGGGAGGGATAACTAGGTTAAAGCAATATTTAGTAGTGGTTATCTTGATGTATCAGCTTGTAAGAAATGCGGACATCCACTAGCTCCCACTAGCTAATGAAAAAGTACTTTGCGATTTTAAAGCAAGAGAGCAAATAAGTTGAGCAAAGGCAAAGGCAAAGAGAGTCAGACAAGAAGTGCTCTTTCTTTTCCCCAGGATAAGTTGATGTACATGTTATATAAGGTCCGGATATTAGTAGAATTCATTTCATTCTACTTTGAAATACTTCAGTAAATTTAGCTTTGCTTTGTTTATCCTTTAGTTCAGTCTTAATTTAAGATTTATTCTGTAAAATGAAATTTCAATAAACAAAAAAGGAGTCTTTATGTCTCGTTATCGAGGACCTCGTTTCAAAAAATTATGCCGTCTGGGGACTTTACCAGGACTAACTAGTAAAAGACCTAAATCCGGAAGTGATCTTAAAATCCAATTGCGTTCTGGGAAAAGTTCGCAATATTGTATTCGCCTAGAAGAAAAACATGGGAAACTAAGCCACCTTCATACAACTTAAGCGATCCGAAGGGCTATGAGACGTCAGATCCAAATGACATGGATGAGGCATACATTCAGGCTGCCATTCTTAATGAGCAATGGCAGAGGGAGGAGGATGTCACTCAGTGATCCGGAGCGCTATGAGGCATTGAATCCCAATGACATAGATGAGGCACAGATTCAGGCTACCATTCTCAAAGAGCAGTGGCAGAGGAAAGAGGGTTTCAAGTACAGGGCTAAATTTGGGAGGCAGGTGCTAAATCCAAGCTACAAACAGACCTTGTTAGTTAAAGAGGTTGCTGGTAAAGGCAGTGACCGGATAGACTATGTTTGAGACCTTTGGCAGTAAGAAAGGCCAGTTTAGAGATGTACTAGTAGGGGCCATCACTCACGATGTAGATCCATACATTTTTCCCAACAGAGATTTGAAGCAGCAGAAGATGGATAATATGTTTGTAAAACATAAGAAAAAGGGGCATAGAGGGTTATTGCATCATGGTTTCACTTTAGCCATTTCCCTACAAATGCGACAGACAACATGTACTATCGATCAGTTATCAACTCCATTCAGAGAGCCAAGCAGGTTGTAGATCTTCATGGGCCAAAGGATATAATATGGTGGGCCTTTGGTCTGAGTCTGATATATGATGGTTGGATGGGTCCCAATTGATGGAGCATCATTAAGTTGGTGGCGCTACTTTGATTTACAATCCCATCGTCATGATCATAAAACAATCAGGTCAGACCTTTTGGAAAGCAGCCAATTTGATGATTTTTTGACATGAACTGGATAAGAACAATCCACGATTATATTAGATCTGTATCCAAGTTTTGACACTTGTTCATTTTGCTGGATCCAATATTTGTTTCACCAAGGTTTAGCAAATCAAAACAAAAATTTCTCAAAGAGAATGTTTTCTTCTGCTAAATTAGCACTTATGACAGGTTGTTTCATACATGCATTGAGCCTGTAAGACTTTGTTGCTTGCATTGTTTCAAGTATGATACATGTTTTCAAGACAAACCAGAGTAGAACCACCATGGTCAACTAGATGGAGTTATACCATGTTCTCTCTATTGTGAGACATCTCCAAATATGCATGCCTCATTTCAGTTTTGGATGGACCATTACAGATTTGCAAGAGAGATTTGGGGTGTCGATCTATTCCCTTTATGAGTAAATATTCCACTAGGTGCGAATACAGTTGTTGGCCAAGTAGGCCATGTATGCCCCTAATAGAAGGTTTGCACATTCCATATCTATTAGAATACCAAGTGTCCAATCTCAATGAGGACTTCTCTGACTGGGATTAAAATTGTTATTGTCATCTCCAATGTGGCTATCAATCTCTATCCATGAAAAGATAGGTTGATACATAATGATTTTCTTGATCCTTCCATGGAGCCTTCTCATGCTATTTTTATGAGAAAAGTCTTCGATGATGATAATGATCTATTTGTACAAAAGGAACCTTGGAATGGAGCTAAGGTAGGAATAATGGGAGAAAGCAAACATGACTAGTAAGAAAACCAAAATGAAACACTGGAATTAAGAGAAAAGAGCATAACAAAAAAGTATCTTAACTGTAAATTTGAACAATCAGGCATATGTGGTAAGCATACAGAGAGAAGTGTAAGTAGTACATGGATGTATATTAGCTGTTTTTACTTTTTTTATGAAGGGGAAATAACATTTAACTAATGGCTTACAAAGGAGCTTATGAATGTGTTTTAGACTTCTAGTGTTATTCTTCATTCTTTTTTGAGAGAATAGTGTTTTCTTCCTTTACTTTTCAGGATGAAGAGAAAATTTTCTCTCCACTCCCTAACTAGGTAACTAGAGAAAACTACATATACATAACCGGATTTTGCAGTATAGCTTCATGATGGATTTTGTTCACATTATTCTACTTGTTATCTTTGGCCCGTTAAGACACAGCACCTCTTTCAAAATTGTGCAAACAGGTCTTTTTTCACTGATATTAAATTCTGATATTATATGCCTTGCTATTTGATTTTAATGCAACAGAATGATCATGCATAAACACCTTTTCATACAACAAGAATCAAATAAGTTAAAAAATAGTTTATGGTAATACATCTACCTAGTAATGATAATAAAAAAATATTTGAATTGCATGAAAGAAAGTAGGTCCATACATGTAGCATTTTCTTCTTGAGCAGCATAATTTTTGTCTAGTTTTGGTAATGCTGCTTTTAAGCGTTGAACCTGTATAAACATAAAACATGAGAATCCATTGCTTAAGTTTCCCATATACATGTTACTACATGCTTGCACTTTAAAATGACAAGCTAATGAGCCACAATATTTGAAAACATATATCTTAACAAAGAATACTTTTTAAACAGTGGGACTCATATTATGATATAATTTCTATTTGAGAGATGGAATTCCTAACAAATATCTTATCTAGGTTAAACCCAAACAATGTTTGATGAGAGACGTCTTTCATATACCTATGTATGTATTATGGTATGCTCTGTTGAACCGAGCCGAACTGCCCGATTCACCCTGTACCGAACCGAACCAGTACAGAACCGGCACAAAAGCAGCACAGTTCTGTTTTCAAAAAAATAGCATGAACCGTACTGAACGGGACGGTTGGAGCCAAACCTGCGTGAACCACTCGGTTCGTATTGGTTTGAACAGGTTTGGCTCCCCTCCCTCTCTTTCAATATCTCAAACAACTTGAATCATGATCTGTCGAACCAGGATGAACACGCCATACCAAACCAGTAGCCAGCCAACATGTGTCCCAATACTGGCTCGGCTAACCTTGATTATGGTATATTGAAGAATGTGTTAATGTCATTGCTTATTTTGGAAACAAGTATATGGACATTAGTGATGGCACTGTAGTTGATGTGCTGACAAGTTTATATTAAGATGGCAACCAACTAATAACAGCAATTTTCCAATTTGAATTTTCCATCCATATACCCAGAAGTGCATCTATATACATGCATGAACAACCAATTTTTATTAAACTTCAAGTGTTTCATGTTTTCAATACGTATTCATAGCTTGTATGTTTTTTCTCATTACCATCATAATCCCTATACCCTCTCTCTCTCTCTCTCTCTCTCTCTCTCTCTCTCTCTCTCTCTCTCTCTCGCTCTCCTCCCCATCCCATTGGGAGCTCACCTCTTGACTGCCAGTAACTTATTTAGAAATGTTGGCGTAACCAATGGAGAGATTGATGTCAGGTTGATTGTGAGTAATAGCCTTATT
This sequence comes from Phoenix roebelenii, assembly GCA_025769935.1. Lineage (NCBI taxonomy): Eukaryota > Viridiplantae > Streptophyta > Magnoliopsida > Arecales > Arecaceae > Phoenix > Phoenix roebelenii. The sequence goes on along the minus strand of JAOXJJ010000263.1, from coordinate 15,316,295 downwards.
AAAACTTTTTTTTGAAGCATCCAAGTAGTGCTTCATGGTTAGGCATATATTAATAGGACAGAGGCTCTTTGTTGTTTTATCATCAAAAAGTTATATCCAACCAATTAAACTACAGTCCTTGTCCTTGTCATACAACATAGAAACACCTACGAAGCATGAATACTTCAAATTGCATGATGTGTCTATTAATGATACGTAACGGATACCAATACTTATCGAATGCTTCTAGGATAGGTATCCAATGATCAGTAACCTATTTCTAAAATTTAGAAATGGCTTCAAATACTTCTCAAATATGTTTAACATAGTCACCCAATACCATCAACAATAAGCAAAAGGACATTATGCTCTTTCTTTCTATCTTTTTCCTTTTCAATGAATGCCAATGTTCTAAAGAGGAATCATAGTGTTGTTAAAGGCACATATCTAGGACACTTTAACTGGCTGGGATGCCTAGGCCCAAGGCGTTTAGTACTTCCCATCTTTTCAACCACCTAATGTTGTGTGTTCTCCATTATTTGGTAATTTGACTCTATTCCCCTACTTCAGTCACCAACCCAAGTAGAGTGACCCAAGCAACCAAGGTTTGCCATACCAACGCATACAGCCTGTACTGGACATACCATACCGTATAAATACCAAATCAATACTCCATATGAGGGGTGTACTGAGTATTGGAATATCAAACCAACCACTGTACTGGGTGTATCAACACTATACCAACATGGTACCAACATAGAATCCAGTACCGAGATGGTAAACCTTATAAACAATTGATGGAGAGGTGATCATTAGCCACAAGTGGTGCCATCGGTAGTGACGAATGGTGGTGACTTGATAGCAGCAACCAGTTATGTTGTGTATTCTTCCATTTCTTCTTTCTCTTCCTTGCTCTCCTTCCCCTTCTTCTGATTCTTCCTCCTCATTCTAACTCTTAAGTGCCCTAGTTCTCCATGTCCTGCTTTTGTCTTTGTCCCTTTCCTCTATTTTTTTAACAAGCAACCAGCCCATCTTCTTGCACCTCTTTCCCTTATTGTGCTGATGCCATTCCTATTGCTCAATTTCTACATTTCCCTCGTTCTTTTCTTGTCTTTTTTATTTTCTTTTCTACTTGCCACTCTTCCTCTCCAATGTAAATCATGTTATCAATATTTTTATCAATAATTTGTTATAATTTTTCTGAAAATTGATGATTTTTGGACTTTTTTGAATGTGAACAGCAAATATAGTGTGTCATACATGATAACTAAGGTATATAGAGTAAGGATGATAGAACCGGTACTGACAGGCATGCAGGCGACAATTGGTATGATACTATGATGATCCATACCGTACCGCAATATATCGAAACCACCATGAGGGAGAGGGAGAGGGCCGAAGAGGAAGAAGGAGAGGGAGGGAAAGGGAGAGAGGGGAGAGGAAAGAGAGGGTAGAGGGAGAGGGAGGGAGGGGGAGAGACAGAGAGAGAAGGGACTCACCTGTAGAATGAGCGTCCAAGAAGAAGATCGGGGCCATTGTCTAGCTCCAGAGGGATTTTGAAGGAAAACTATAAGGGGGAGACAGAGGTCAAAGGTGGTGGGAGAGGTGAGGGTTTCCACAATGAGGGAGAGGAAGGAGGGAGGAGAGAGGAACCGAAGGAGATGGGAAAGAAGCAAGGGTTTCCGCACAAGGGGGAGAGAAAGAGGGAGTTGGAGGAGGAGGCCGAGGGATCGAAGGAGTTAACAACATGTAGGGAGGGTTTCGAAGGGGCAAAGTCCAAAGGGCGACAACATGGAGGAGGAGGCCGAGGGTCGAAGGAGTTAACAACATGTAGGGAGGGTTTCGAAGGGGCAAAGTCCAAAGGGCGACAACATGGAGGAGGAGGCCG
>JAOXJJ010000263.1:15287738-15310570 GCA_025769935.1 Phoenix roebelenii | reverse complement strand
TCCTCTTCCTAGGAATTTGTTTTCCAGGAATCATATTCCTAGGAGGAAAAATGCTTCCCGCGAACCAAACGAGCCCTTAGTATATTTGGTTTAATATGGGAAAGTGACAAATTTTTAGAGTATTTATGTTTGGTTGACCATCCACTTTCCTGGGAAGTTATGTGTAATTCCTATTATGCTCTTAATAAAAGTTAGGTCTTCAATGTTATTTAATGCTCAAGGATCTTTTTGGAAAAAAAATAAAAATTGAGTGATTTCCGCCTCATGGGAAATGTAGGAATCATATTCCCATAGGAATACAACTTTTTCATCTTTCTCCTTTGAAAACTTCAATCAAACAAGAAGCATCTTATTACTTTCCCGTTGACTACACTTTCCCCCCTTCTTTTTTTGCGAACCAAACGAGCCCTTAGAAGTGACTACCGCTTTGCCAAACTTTGTCACCCTTGCACTATTCTGACTCGAAGTGCATCTTAGAGGCAAACCATTCACCCCTTTTGCCTTCAGATCTGGGACTATAGAGATGCCCGACAAGAAAGTCCTCACCAAATCCGGCCAATCAACATCCATAATAGCCTCATTTCCTTCCACAGAGGGGGCAGAGGAAACCCTCGCCACAATTTTTTCCTTATCGGTCATCTCGAGCTCTCTTTGAAAGATTCTTTTATGACCACTTAGCATTTTTTTTTGTGAAAACGGCAATTCATACAGCTTTTACATCTGTACATCCTCCCAGATCAAAAGAAAGTAAAGAGTACAAGGAAGGGAGAATGTCCCCCAAAGAAGTCAAGATGATCTCCCTGGCAAAGGAGGCGATCCAGTCTAGAGCACTGTTCGCCTTCCGAAATACATGTAGCGCCTGAAAAGAACTCAACTCCCGAATCAGTTTGCGCATGTCGCGGATAAGAAGATGACCATCACCATATTTATCTACTCCCTGTATCCAATCAATCACCACTGAAGAGTCTCTCTCGAGGCATATACACTCAGCACCCAGTACCGCCTCGCAAAGGAGATACCCGCCCAAGCTGCCCATAGCTCAACACCAACTGCAGTATGATCAGGCGTACGCCGATCGCCCGCCACTATCAACCTACCGAGATGGTCTCTGATTACAAATCCGACCCCTTCCGATGACCGATCCATCGATACACTATCATCAAAGTTCACTTTAAGATTACCAAGAGGTGAGGGCACCCAAGAAACAAGAGCAAATATGGGTGCTATGACAGCAGAATGAGTATCCCAGATGTCCTTGGCCCTCTCATAACTGAATCTAGCAGTAACAGTGGGAACCTCCTCCGCATGAAGCACCACTCCGTCCACCACCATCCTCTATCCACTTAGCAATTTTATTGTTAATCGTAAGTTACAGAACTTTCACACCCTCCATGGTTCCAAAATTGATAATAGATATATTCAAAAAGAAAACCACTTCGCTATTTTACTTCCAGTATGGAAAACATAAGAGAGGTTTTCTCGGGTACATAGCCTGTTGAGGAGGATCTCTAATATGTTCAACTCCTGATCATGGAGGAGCCAGTGGAAAGGCAAGTCTTAAATGGAGCCATTTCAAATTGTATATTTATTAGATTAACCACCATGTCATTACGCTATCAAGAAATGTGAAGACAAACTCATCAGGAAAGGTGCTGGACAGCATACCACCGCCGGTCTAAAACGTCCTATCTAGTATTCAACTAGTCCACTTAAAGTGCCAACTCATCCTATTTTCAATCTGGATTTCCTGTCCAGTTAAAAAGAAAAGAAGAATTCCATTTCACCAAATTTGAGGTGATCATTGGCAAAAGGTATACAGTGTAAGAGTTTTCCCAATGGTTATATAATCTCCTACATTGACACTTCCACTAATCTACCTTGAGTTAGTTAGCAACGCTTAGCTTATAACCCTCAAGTCTGAGATTTCAATTCTCAGCAAAACGGATTCAAGTAAAGAGCATACCCCAATTAGCCAATGTAACACTCCATGGAGTTGGTTGACATATTGACTCAATTCAGGAAATCATCTGATCAGGTAAGATGAGTAATATATAAAATAAAGAGAATTGACTGTACAAGTGTCAGTAAGACGTCGAAATAAATCTCCCACGAATTACCTAAGTTCTTATTAACCTTTTCAGCATCAAAATTCAGTGCTTTTTTGGAAACACCCACCCATTTTCATATTTATTAAACAACAGAAGAAACCCTTTATAATTCAACAAAAGCCCACTTTTCCTTTAGGGCTCGTTTGGATCACGGAAAGCATTTTCCTTCCTTCCTAGAAATATGATTTCTGGAAAACAAATTTCTAGAAAAAGAATGCCTAATAAAGTACTTTTGGCATGTTTGGTTAATCATAAAAAAGTACTAAAAAAAGATACTTTTGGCATGTTTGCATGTTTATAATTCAACAAAAGAAAACCTTTTATAGTTCCATCTCCTAGAAATTTGACAAAAGGCCATGGTTAAGTTATTGTGGGTGCTAAAAAGGGTTTTATCCTTACGGCCAGTTTCGTAGGTAAGATTCCCTTTGCAAACAACGACATGCAATCTTACGACACAATTAGTTACAGGTTTAATATTACATAAGTAAAACAAGATATGATTTACACAAGTTATGCTAGTGTAACACTTAATTTTTTTAACAAGATTTACCATGATGTACACAAAAAAAAAAAAAAAAGAAGATTAACAATGAGTCTTTTGTCAAATCCCATGCAACACAAAGCAGAGTTTAGGGGAAGCATGCTCTGTTATTAGAGATTTTCTTGTGGTGCCATTTTGTAAATATGAACGACAGTGTCTTACATAAATATACGATAATACATGCTGTTATATGCCTGAAAAAAAAGATCCTACAAATCATAGTTTTTGCCATTGGTAAAACAGAATAAACTTAATTTGTTCGTCTCAGGTCGGTAAACTATTTAACCAGGCAGAGGTGAAATATTTTTCTCACGCCAAGATTTTGAGTTCTCAAAACTCCATCCTAGATGGAAATATCTCCAAAAGCTAAAGCCAGCAACATATGTTATTTTTGGTGAGAGATTTCAAATTTGTTTCATCGCAAAGTTCTCACAACTTTTTTTTTCTTTTCACTAACTGGCACATCAAATTCTATTAATCATCAAATTAAAGCACTGGTCCAGACCATGCCAAACCTAGATAAGGCAGGGCCTACACAAACACAAGAAAATGTTGCCAAGGGGTAGATCCAGAATGGCTCTCCTCTCTCTCTCTCTCTCACACACACACACACACAAAAGGTTAATTTGTAAGAGACTCCAGAACCAACTCTTCACATTGGAACATCAACTCATTTTCAAACCTCTGCAGCACAAAGCGCTCTTCCTTGGTGATGAGACTTGTGACACTGCATTTATCTTTGGAGAATGGTATTCGTCCTGTTCTTCCAGCACGGTGGAGATAGTCAACTGCACTCCTCGGAAGATCAAAGTTATATATGTGCGTTGTCTGTGGCAGATCAAATCCTCTGCTTGCTATGTCAGTCGACACAAGAAGGCAACCTCGTTCTCTAAGTTCCTGAACATTTACATCTGGCATCAGTTTTAGAATACATGCCCCCTTCTGGAGAGAACAAGTTTTTCGTTTCTCAGTAAAAAATCATAATAGGAGCATTTCAAAATATGTGGTGCATGCTAACACTTCAAATCTAGAGACAATAGCAGATGCAATCTAATAACCTTGTGGTATCGGAATGTCACAAACATACTGGCACAAGATGATGTAGAGGACTATAATCTTGACAGAAGTAGTTGCAAATTATGCCTTTTCATCCTTTGTATTCAGTCAACATGACAGGAACTAAAAGGAATAAATTTCGGATTTCATCAAAACACATTTTTTTTAAATGGCAAAATGAAGAAAAAAATAATCTTCATTGGTGGCCTGCCTTTGATGATTGCGTGATTATAGTTTTGGAATAGCCATGGGCCAATGGAAAAATTGGAAAAAAATTAAAGCAGGCCTACTATCGTGTTGAGAACAAAATATCAGTACATGTGATGGATCAATAATATAAGATGAATGCTGACAGGTGCTCATTTCATGCACACAGAAAGTTCTTCTGTCATGTGGCCTGAGAGGATTGGTATAATTTGTAGGAATTGGTGTGATACCCAGAGGGTGGTTGAAAATTGAGCTGCAAGCCAACATAAATGAATCAAGGAACTTTTCTTGTGCACTTACCCGGCACCTCAAAGTATTTTTCAAAACATGATCTTAATACGTCATTTAAAGCTGAAGGTTAAACTCAATATCCCCCCAAAGAACTTTTCTTGTACCTCAAAGCATTTTTCAAAACATAATCTTCAACATGTCATTTTAAGCTACAGGTTAAACTCAATATCCCCCAATAAAGGTTAAGCTCAATATGCCTAGTCCTCCAAGTAATAAAATACTCGGAATGTGCCATGCAACTTGATTACTACAAATGCAATTCATGAGCAACCCAGCATTCATCTCACTCAAACATATATGACCACAGACATTCAAATATAATCTAGGTTGCCAAATAAAACTTCACTACCACTCTAAGTTCATTATTAATCCAACCAAGCAAAAGATGCATTCAGGAGTCAGTGAATCATAGCAGCAACCTTTCCTCAAAAAGAAGAAACACAGCAACCTCTTATACAACTAAATAACTGATCACGATTCCTGTCCGCAAAATTAAATGATCCTAATTTCCTAGGGCTCAAAGAACTAGTTGTCGTCCTCGTTCCATTATTAGTTGCATTTTGCTTTATGGCTTTGTCTCTTTTCCAATTTCTACAATCATGATAAGTTTGGATGATATGGCTTCCAGAAACCCATGAATCTTGAATATTAGATATCAAACCACAATAACCCTTAAAGATGAAGAGATTTTGTCCATAATGTAATACAACAGGGATGATACCTAGTCAACCACAAGAAGTAACTGTGAGCAGTCAGCATTTCTAAATCTAACATGCACTAAGATGTTATATATAAATAAGATCTGGCCAAATACAGATATGTAAGTTGCTTTGGCAGCTTCTCAAACAATCCTCTCACAAATTGTGCACTGAATAAGTGACATGCTTAGCCAAAAGATCTCATATGAAGAACAATAATGGAAAAACATCGAGGAGAAACCTCTACCTGGACCTCTCAAAGAATAATAGAAAAACAAGAGAATTTTGAAAGTACGGTTCCAAGTCTCTTTTTCTTAGTATTTCTGTAGGAAAATTGATTACAATACCTCTACTTGTATTATTGAGGTCCGCGTAACAAATCTGGTCGGACTCCTCTTCTAGTTGGAAGAGGTTACAACCTACTCAAAATATACATGACTAAAAAAAGCCATTACCTAGTTATGGTCCTTATAATCCACGACCTTGGGAAAGGAGCAGATTGGGGATAGACCTAATCTTTGGCCTTTTTTTGGAAAAGTGGTTGCTCTGAGATTTGAACCCATGCCATTGCACTTATTAGCCCAAGCCTTTTGCAAGCAATGGCCTCTAAAATATGCACGAATGGTGAAAAAAGTATGAAAAAGTTAAAATCCTCCAGATGTAGATCTCAGCTTCAGCATCCACTGTCTTCAACCATTTCACTTAATTCTTTTTGAATTGAAAGATATGCCTAGTTAAAAGTTTTCTTAAAAGGAAACTTTTACTTTGAACAACCAATTTAGAGGTCCAAACAAGGGGATTTGCCTCTAATTATTGGGTGTGTCGTACCCACACGGATGGATGTAACTTTAAAGATCTCGAAAAGTTACACAATTTCAAAAAAATGATCACCTCGATTGAACATTGTTAGGTACATGACTCAATTTCTAATCTATCCAAGCCTCCTCAAAGTTAGGGGTGACAATCAGGTTGGGTCGGACCAAATATAAGTTGGGATACAAGTTAGGTCAATAATCTGTCAACCCGAACCCAATCCCTTTATTAAACATGTCAAAAATCTAGACTCGAACCTAACCATTTTATAAAATAGGTAACACAACGCGGCCTACAACATCAAGTTAAATGGGTTAAACTGGTTAAGCATTGCCACCCCAACTCAAAATGACCAAAAGTAGTGCACAACAGGTTTGGTGGTCCTCCTAGATCAGGTCTCCTCTTGTTTGGGATACTAAATCAAAATTGGAGAAGGGGAAATGCTGATTTCCTTGGTTAAACTTCTTGACCTTTTGATTTGTCAATAAGTTCATCCTTTACCATGAAGTATCTACCTCTTTCAGCATCGATAGAACAAATTTCTTGCAGACATTGACTAGTCTTTTCGCTTGCACAATAGTCACAAAGTCAAGGTTTTCTTGTGTTCCGGTAAGCATTGATTAAAAATTCTTTCCGGTCCTTCACAAAACGGTACTTCACTATCATCGACAGAAGATTACATTTTGGTTCCATAAGTAGGGGCTCCATAGGATTACTTGACATACATTCAGAAGAATGACTTCAGATGTTACTTTGTCGATATATTTCATGCCTATGGCGAATTTGAAGGTACATTGCTTAATGATCATCAACTCAACATTCTTTTGGATCTAGTCGAGAGGGTAAGGACATGGATGTCAAGTAGACTTCAGTCCCAGCTTCTGAACTGGACTTTTAGAGATGAGGTTCTTCTTCCTTCCAAGATCTACGATGACATTAATGATGCTCTACTTCACCTGGATCTTCACATAAAAGAGCTCTTCTTATGCTTGTGTATAGTCCCTACCTCAAGGTTTCTCTACATCGGCCTTAGTTTAGAATTTGTTTTGCTCGAGCTTAGTCAACTTCTCAATTTCAATCACGTTAAGAGCCACCTTTCTTTATTTCTTGGTTCCCTCCTTATTTTTCTTTCCTTTTGACAACTTTGGGTGAAGCTTCCAACACTTTTCTTCATTGTAACCACTGTTTTTATAATGATCATAAATATTTTTATGCGTTGTATTGGTTTGCTTCTTATCCTCCTTTCTATTAGAATTTTCATCACATCCAAGTTCTTTGACTTGTCACCTCTCCTTCCTCAATCCCAATGGCCTTCACGTTGGTTTCACCAGTGCTTTTAACTTTCGAAAACTTCAGATCCTTCCAAATACTGTTGTGGAGATCTTCAGTGTACTTCATAAACACTAAATGATAATCCATAGAAATCCCAAGGAAGATGTCTTGATTATGGAACTCAGTGTAGTCCTAGACAGATCGATTATATTTTTGTCAGAGATACTGCTAATTAATCCAATTTGTGGAGTTTGAAAAACTGTTCTAATCTCTTAACTAGACACCAAAGAAAATAAAAGCTTCAAAATATGAATAAATAAAATAAAAGAAAATAAAAACCTTGTGACCAACCAAGAAAACCTGTGCTCATGCCCACTGTTCACTGGTATATGGCTTTGGCTGGCATAACCGATTACACCAGCCTCCTTGGGTTGCTTAAAAGATCCTTAGATATTATAAAAGGTATTGCAAAATTACAACTGTAAGGGTTATTGTACTAATACCATCATTTGAGGCTTTTGATGAGCGATGATAACATACTTGTAATTGCTATGGTTTTATTGTGAGAAAAACATAACTAAAGTGGAATAAGGAAGTGAGGTAGTAGATAATGTTGCTTTTATATTTTGTAGAAGTGACATAACCAACTTTCAAGCGAAAAAATAAAAGGAAAATAACTGCTTACACAATATACTTACTATAAGAATACTTAAATAATCACATAACCCTTGCCAAAAAATGAACATCAGTTTATCAGTTTACTTCATCATGGTGCAGTGGTCTAGCAGAACATGTTTAATATGCAACATGATAAATATAATTTGGTAGCATATATGTAGAAAAATAACTATTTGTACTTTGTAGTTTGACCTGCAGTTCTGTTGGAAGATTATGATGTATATTTAGTCAATTTTGAAACTTAGCACCTAAAGCAAACTTACAGAGAATGAGGTCGCTCGAGCATTGAAATTCATTTCTTCTTCCAGGAGAATGACTTCAAGGCATCCCGTATAAGATGCTCTTAGAAATTCAATAATAGAGGTTGTTGAAGGAGGCTGTCCAAGCTTTTTAGATTTCTCAGACTGATAAAAATAGATAAGCAAGAAAATTACATAAGCAACGTTGAAACTGTAAGAAATATATTGTTAAATTGTCGTATATTGTAGATTTTTTTAAAAAAGATCAGCATATAAAGGGCTAATTACGTCAGAGTATAATGTAATCTCATTTAAAGAACATACTATCAGCATCACAATAATAAATGCCAGTACACATTTTGTAGCAAGAAGCACCATCTACTTTATAAAGGGTGCTTCTCTCCATATTCAAGTATTTATTAAGCATCTACCTGTCCTAGTGAGTATTTCACAGCACAGCCATAATTCAGCAACATAAAATTAAATGACACGCGAATTCGCTATCCTAGCAATGGTAAAAGTCACAAGAATGTATGTTGTATGGAGAAAAGGTTCAAATATTAAACTTGAAAATGTTTTTCTGCAGCCTTCTTAGGCTTCTATTAGTTCTGATTCTATATCCCACACAAACTGGTGTGAGCATACCATTACAGGTATTAGAAAGATTCTGGTAGTGAAGACTAGCTTAACTGGTTACAAAAGAGCAAAACAAACTTTTCTCCAAGGAAGCCTATATTTAAGGTGAACATATGAGATTCTCCACATGGAGAATAGCTAGTCCTGAAAGGCTTTCCAGAGGCTTTACATGAATTTACTTATCAAGTTTCAGATATTTTCTCCAATCTCCTCTTCCTTAGAAAGAGTTAAAAAAACTATTAACCAGAGAGAATAGTGGCCATTGATGGATCAAATCCTTAATAGTTTTAAGTAGTTCCTACAGAGCCTTCAGCTGAAAGAACTGAGTTATAACACTTTTTATGTACCAATTCGGTACCAATACAGTACAATATGCACGATACAGTACAATACTGACTGGTACAGCAAATCTTGCTCACATTTATCTTGAAAAAGTAACTATTGGCACATATCCAGGCAGGGTCTGCCGAATCGGACCAAACTGCCCGGTTCGGGCAGTGTCGAGCCGACCCAGTGTGAAACCGAGTCGATTTGCCTTCTACTTTTGGTTCCAGTCCCGTACTAATCGGAACCAGCCGAAATCAACCGGCTCAGTGCAGACTCAGTACGAACCGGCCAGTTCGCATCGAATCAACCTGATTTCGAATCGAGTTGTCACTGTGGACTAATATGATGCTTTTAAAGCATCAGATTGCTGTTGGGAAGGCCTTCCCAACTGCAAATGAAAGCAGCGAACCTTGGTTTTCAGCCGCTTCCCCTTTCCAAATAATCAAAGAACTTGCCGATATAGCAGCTCAAAAGAAAGTTCCAAACCTAAATCAGGTTTATTTTCTCTCTCTTATCTCATTTCCTTAATTTTCGATTTGAGCTTGATTTTATTATATGTTGTAGATCTATGGACGATCTACATGATGACATAAAAAAATTTAATTTTTAAATTATATATACTATTTAAAAATTAAAAAAATATTTTTGGAACCGTTTGACGTAGCAAGTAGAGGAACCGTTTGACAGAGAAGCACCTCAATGATCTTATATATGTTCACTACAATCTGAGATTAAGGCTGAAGTGCATTCAGGAAGAAGTAGAGCTCAAGTATACAGATCCGATCCATAGTGCTTTCGTAGATGATGAGAATGATCCTATGGTCAATTTGCTTGTGGGTCAGCAACAGGAGCCAGAGCTTGATGAGCGAGGATCGCCTCCATGACCGGCCAATTTCGGAGCTAGCAAGGCTAGGGTCAATGCAGGGCAATGGGCTGAGAGCAATATTCCACACACATCATTTTAACTGATCAGTCACAGCCACAGGAGAGCCGGTCACCACATGACTACACTACCCGTCGACTTTGTCAGAAGAGCAACATACATCCTCCAATCATAGCCAGGCAGAGAGGGGCACGAAGGATAAGAAGATAGCTGCGCAGCATAATAAAAAAAACAAAAGGCACCTACAGCCTCAATGGAGAGTGTTGAAGAGTCGGTTCACTCAGATTTAGAGACCATAAGCAGCAGTTCTGATGGTCATAGATCTGCTAGCCGGAAAGAAAGTGGAGAACAGAAGACCACCATTTATGAGACAGCCACAGAGTGGTCTTCGATTTAGTGGTGAATCCCAGTTTACACATGCTACACGAGATAGGAACCACAATGCACAATCTGTTAGAGCCCGCGAAGATATGATTGCATATAGAAGATGGACTTCTCGAGGTCATTCAAGAGGACACGATGCAGCTGCAAATGACCTGGCATGTAGAGTAAGATCCATAGATATATCAAGTTCGAGTAGCATACTAGATCCTATTTGCCGCATCCACAGACAGTCTATGACCCAAACAGATACGGATATAGATATGATGCATCTGAGGCATCTTCCGGTGGCTACTATTCTACGCAGCTTGGAGTATCTTATGGGTCAGATTTTGCGGCCGGCAAATTCGGATGGGCCAATCCACAGCCGTATTATCAGCAAAAGGGCACTTCTCAAAGCCAGAGCTTCAGTGAGAGATCTGAGAGTGCTTATAATCCGACGCACATTCCTTATGGGATGAATGTCCAAGACTATGCTGATGGTCCGAATATCTACAGGAAGCATTGCTACTCGACCCGATTTTAGATAATGGTATGTATGTTGAACTTTAAATGTATGTAATTAATTATATTATTTTTTAATTTTTACGTTACTACTTGATTTAAGAATATTTTATGTTGTTCATTGTATAATGTAACATCTCACTAATCATTTTAAAGCAATAAAATACATCTTCTAAGTTAAATTGGGATCATAGAGACATCAAAAAACATCAAAAAATATCAAATTAGACTTGAAATCATTGAAAAAATCCAAAAAGAGTGATTACCAACTAAATATTCTTGAAAGCTCAAAAAAAATGGGTGTGCCGGTCCGTGAACTGGCATGCCCTATGCGTACTGGTTCGATACAGTACCGAAATGTATCGGGCGCCGACTGGTATGAATTCCAGTACCGGTTCGACGGACCTTGTATCCAGGTGTCGGATGTGCATCAGATACGCTACAAATATCAAAGTTTTGAACATTGCAAATTTAAGACCTCTGCAGTGCTGGATTATTCTAGACCCGACTTCGATACAGCTCCTTGATGAATTTCATGACAATTAGATGGGGCCTTGACTTCATACTTGAGGTATTTTAAGGATGAAGAAATTAAAAGCTTTATGAAATGTCATCTAATTTTTATACTTAAACTAGGTTTGTAGTTCCAACAAGGCACATGTATGTCAGTAGCAATGGGAAGACTTATGTTAATAATCACTTTTCAAAGTCTATAATTACCAAATATAACAGCATTACCCTTTAACAGAATTTTGGCCACTTTCAACATGTGAAATAAAAAGTAATATTATCATTGTTATATGAGTTAATCAATTTTCAACAAGTCAGCACTAACATAAAAGCAGCAGCAGCCAAGTATAAATGAGGTGAACATCTTGATAAAGATTACCTTGTAACATCTTTCATTTTATAACCTTAAAAATTTATGCATATAATTCAGTTAAGCATTTAGCAGATACCTTGTTTATGAAAGTCTTTGAAGCTTTCTCACCTTATGCATGTTAAGCTTCCATCTCAAATATATGTTCATCTATTGGTCATCTCGTTGTCTCCAAAATCAGTTTTAATCTTGAAACGAATAGCTGATGGCCTAAGTTCTAACGTAATCCACTTTCAATCATTAATTCCTTTTAACAAAAGTAAAAAGGGACTTAATGTCTCAAGGGGACTGCTGCACAACCATGATCAAATTCAATAACAACAAGGTAGCATGTGTGCCAACGGATAGAAGCGGGTATCTTATGAAAGGAAAATCTATCATTTAATCCTGATGATGACAAGTAGATCACCTGACACATTTTTTTTACGCCTATATCAAACCTCAATTTATCCAAGCAATATTGATTTCATCCAGCACATTTAGGGAACTAGGAGATTTTCCAGCACTTTCAAGATCATATTTATTTTGTACATCCTCATTGAAATGAGACATGGTCCACCTCCTATGCCAGATACTTGCAAGAACTACAGGAGGCATCACAATGTAGCATACATTTCATCACTCAAGAATTTTTCAATGTTTTCCATTGTCAGCTTCATAACAGCATAGCAGTTGAATATGCATTATGATGTTTTAACCTAAGTAGCTTCAAAATTAACCAAGTTACAGGACGCAAACCTGCTCACTGACAAAAACTATGCCAGATTTAGGTGTGTCTTTCTGAAGCAAGTATACCAAAGTTTGCAATCTTTCTTTCTTACTACAGATCTGCAAGAAAACATGAAATCATATATCCATAATCACATCAGATTTTGTTAATCTTTTGAATAACAACAGATAACTTTGTGCAATGAAGTTTTATGAACTTGTGGAGAGTAACTTCAAAATGACTTGAATTGGAAAATATTTGAACTACAAAGTAGTTGAATTCAAACATCTCTCTCTGTATCAAATATCTCACCACAAATTTGTGGCATAGGTTTGAAGGCATGGGCTCCACAGGATTGACATGGACGTGAACAACATCATTCTGTATCAGCAAAGAGATGAACATTCAGGTAAGTATGACTAACATCGTACTTCAGCCAAGAGTGTTGTTAAGAAACATCTGTTATTTATAATCAGGTATAATACAAATAATGTAGGCTTGATGAACAAGAAAACAAATTGGAAAACCTTAGTCCACTTCTGTTGTACACAGTCATGTACAAAACGGTTATGCTGGGGGATAGTTGCACTAGCAAGAATAGTTTGGCGACTACTAATTGTTGAATATGATGTCAAGAGTTTTCGAAGCAAATGCACTTGTTTTGATGTATTGAACATAAAGTCAACCTGCCAAGCAAGAAAATCCATGCATTATGAGTTAGCGGATTACATAAATATCTGATGGGAATTGATGAACTTGTGTACTTAATGAAATAATAAACAAAATTCATAATCTAGTCCAAAAGTCAAGCTTGAGCAGTAACATAAGCAGTGTCACAATAAGCCCCTTATATCTCATAAAAATAGAAGCAGTGATATGAAACCACACAAAAGCTTATAGACATTTCAGCAAATTCTGAAAGATAACAGATAGAGAAAATTTTCACTTATTAAGAGTAATCAATATCGTTCAGGAGGAAGCATTGGGTTTTCAGAATCTTGGGTTGTTTTTAGTCATGATCACCCCTTGTAAGAATCAAAATGTAGTATAGGGACAGTACATATCCCAATTTATAGAATTACAGTGAATATTGAAACATTCCCTATAGAGAGACGGGGGGAAGGTTATCTTTCAACAACAAGAAACTACAAGCGACCCCCAAATAATAGGGACAAGGCTTGATGATTGCAGTTGAAGTAAATAAACAACAAAAACCATCAATAAAAAAGGTTCTGAGTTCTGACTGATGAACTATGGCAATATATTTATGCATCTGGATACCTATATTCTGTGAATTTATTTTCAATTTTGTCTATTTGGCTTGTAATTTGTATTTGCCTCTTCACTTAATCTCTTTCCAGTTCTACCCCTTCTTTCATAAGCTGAAAAATCTTAGGCATCCCCTCCTATCTGTGTGCAGAGGCAGCACATATTTCCCAGGTCCCTTCCTAACTGTTTGCATCGGACAGAACATATTTTCCAGTTCTCTTTCCTAACTCTTGGTACCATGCTCCAAAGAGGAAATAGCTTATTTCTACCAGATTGTATTTCAAGTTGCACATTCAGAACCCTATTTGGTCAAAATAAGACACAACAAAGAGTTCAGCAATGTAGGCACTGAGTTAATGCAAGGTTCAGGATTTATCTTTAATTGACAGCTTATATATTGATCGAATAGTATATGCCACATTAATGGGATCACATGACACAGGACAACTACAAAGGGTCTGCATAGGCAGAGGTGGACCGGACAAGAAAATAAGGTTAGCCGGTTGATTGGCAGGAAATGGAAGTGGTTCTTTAACTATATCTCAGATTTAGGAAACAACAATACGCAAAAATCAACTATGTTTTCAACCATGGACCATTGTACTATCCCAAACCGCTCGATATGGGGCGTAACATACCAGGTCAAAACTGGTATGAAACTCATGTTAGGTCCATACCGCCCTATACGAAGGTGCATATTGACCCGTACTGAGGCATACTGATCCGTTTCGAGGTGTTTTAAAATAAAAAGTGATAAAAATGGTTTGAGGGTTGTTTCAGTACGGATTGCGTACTATATCATATAGACTTGTACTGTAGAGAACTGGTTACCAATATGGTACTCAATACCAACATTGCAGATTTTGCTTTCAATCAAGGTCGACCAAACCGGACCGAACCGTCCAATTCGGTTTGTACCGAGCCGACCCAAGCAGGGACTGGGTCGGTTCTTCAAATAAAATTGGGTTCGGCCCCGAGCCGGCAGGATGGATCCCGAGCCAGTCAAAACCGAACCGAGCCGGTCGAAACCGAACCGAGCCGGTTGGAACCGAACCGAACCGGTCAAAACCAGTCGCAAACCGGCCGAAGCCGTTCGAAACCGGACAGTTCCGTTTGAACTCAGTGCAAACCGTCTAATTCGCACCGAGTTGGCCCCGTTCGGAACCGAGGTCCCTCGCCCTTTCCACCTTTTGTTAAAAGAAGTTGGCAAGGCCCGAGGCCTTCCCAATATTACTCCTCTATAACACTTACACTCTAAAGGCTCCCCCTTCTCCCCAATTTACAAAATCACTGCGATTTAGCACGATTGAAGAAAGATCCAAGCCTAAATAAGGTGTGCATCCTCTTCCTCATCTTATTTTCTCTAATTTTTTTGGGCTCCAAAAAAAAGCTGGATCCTATTACTCAGAACCACAGGCAGCCTATGATCCATATAGACACAGATATGGATATGGTGTGTCTAAGGCACCAAAAAGGTGCCTACCATCCTACGCGCCCAGAACATCTTACAAGTCGAATTTTGCCGCCGGCTTATTCAGATGGGCCCCTTCACAGCCGTTTTATCAATCAGAGAATACCTCTAAGAGATAAAGCTTCAGCGAGAGATCCAAGAGTGCTTATAACCTAGAGGCGTTTCTTATAAAATGAATATACAAGACTACAACACCGCTTAGATAGAGAGGTGGACTGATATGCCTCCTAACCATACTAGTGATTCGGATATCTACAAAAGACATTGCCATTCGACGAGATTTTAGATATCGGTATGTATGTTGTATTTTAAATATATGTAATTAATTGTGTTATTTTATGTTTTTTACCTCACTAGTTGATTTTAGGATATTTCATGTTGCTTCTTGTAGCATGCAATATCTCACTAATCATTTTATGTTTTGTATCACTTTAAAACAACAAGATATATCTTTAGGTTAAACCGAGATCATAGAAACATCAAAAAACATCAAATTAGACTTAAAATCATTGAAAAAGATTGATTACCAATTAATTGAACTTGAAAAACTCAAAAAAAAATGGGCGTGCCGGTTTTGCCGCCCAAGCATACCGTGTGTCGGTACGGTACCAAACTGATACCGTACCAACCATTTTGCCGACCGGTATAAGTGCCGATACCAGTTCGGCGGACCTTACTTTCAACAATTAATGAACCAATCAACTTATTAGAGGCATCAAAAAATAAATTTAAATATTAACCAATTTCAATGATTCAACTAGCTGAAACTTACACGAGATATTGTAGAAATCATGACAAAGGTAGTAGCTAAATCTGAATGCAATCTGTGGCGCCACTCCACAAATTAACAATTAATATATTTCACTTATAGTGTGACTTTCAAGAATATGGATTCCCAAAACCCATACATTCAAAGCAACTATTTGCAATTTATTGATGAATGTCGTGAAATAAACAATTTATACAGAAAATCTTACTTGCAGATTCTTCAATTCTCTGAATATTGCTACCTAAGTCAAGTAGTCACTGGGGCCAATGTATCTAATAAAAGCAATATGCACAAACTTGTGGGATAAGTCCACTCGATCCACCCAAGCAAACACGCAAGCCAAAAGAACCGAGTATCTCCAGTTCTCCACATTTCCTAGTGACATCTGCAATTTGCACCTCACCTTCTAAAATGTGGAGGGAAGGTGTGGCCACCATATCGAGTATGTGTATGAAGGAGAGTGATGACATTCAGACTCAAATTGGCCCTTGTGCTTATTGGCAGTGTCAATAGCATCTCAGTGGTGTATGTCTTGTATGCCTTCAACATAGAAAACAATGAGCTAGACCACCATGTCCAATGCAATGAGCTTTGAGAATCTAGGTTGGACCATGTCCACCAACCCAATAAAGACCTAAGTTAGGGCAGATGAAAAATATTTTAAAATTTTAAATATATATTTTAAATAAGTCTCAATCATCTCAAATCGACCGGTGAGTACTAGATCCTGGGATGGATCTAAGACCTTTATAAATGAAAAACTGGGTCATCTTGGTTATGCTGACCACTTTGAACTGATTGCAACAACCAATTTTGACCATCCTGACACCTAGGATAGCCTAGCATCTCGATAATTCATTAGGATACCACTTTTTTTTTTCTTGTTGCTTGTTTTTAATAGTTGTTTGGAGGCTTTTTACAATTTATTGATATCAGAATTTCAGATTTTGAGGATGTTTTTGAGGGCTTAGAGTTTAGGGTAGACTTGTGCGAAGTATACCTAGCCTAGCTCAGCCTGACTCGATTTTGGCTAGGCTTGGACTGGAGTTTTCAGTCCTTCGGTTTTTGCCAGGCCTTAATTCTTCAGACCTAACGAAAATTAGGTCAGACTTGGGCTTTACATTTTTTTAATCCAACCTGACCCAATCAATATATTATATATTATATACAAAATTTATTTTACATTTCAGATTATAATATATAATTATATATAATTTATAATATATATTATTTATTGTATGGCTTGGGATTTGGGAATGAAAGAAACCCTAGCCATAATCCCTATTCTCCCTTTTGTCACTTCTGCTCATGATAACATTTCTTCTATCCGCTACTCCACAAACCCGGCTATAATGATCGCCATGCTGTCCATGACCACCTCTCCATCCTCTTCTCCTTTGTCCCTAAATTATGTTTCTCCCTCTACCTCCCTCCTCCCTCTCCCTCCACTCATCGACAACTCCACTTCCTCTCTCTGATCCTCCTCAGCCGCACCCCCCCTCTCGTTCTACCCCTATACATCCCCTTTCTCGATCAACCACCTCATCCTCTCTCTCTATGTATGCCTTACCCCAACTGGCCGACACTATTCTCTCTCCTACAAAGCTACAGTCTGCAGCATCCCCCTATCCTACCCCTAGTCCAGCACAAGCTAGGGCATCCATAGGAAAGCCATATTGCGAACCATCCTTCCTACTTATAATATTTATATATAATAGTTGATAACTATTCCCAATATCCTTGGATCTACTACCTTTCTAACTAGTTCTTGCAAAGAAGCAATATTGACTTTCCTACGTGTCACTATATCAACTAATTCTCTATTCTTTTCGATCAAAGTTCGGACATTCCAAGTACCAAATCTAATTCTCTTCTTGTGTACAATATCCATTTTTATATGATGCACTTTCATTTGCTTACTACAACTAGCAACGATTTACCAAATTACTATAAGAAGCCTCTCTAGTCCTAAATAATCATTGCTCGTTTGTCACTCCAATTGGGTAACATTTTAGCAGGTCATTTATGGACAGCAGCCTAACCAACCCTTTATATATATATATATATAATATAATATAATATAATCACGTAAAAATAAAAATAGATTGTAAGGCTAGATATATAACAAATTTTACCAACTTTGTATGGCCTTCTTTTTATTCCTCGGTGAAATGAAGCAAAAGCAAATCCAATTATTATCCATGTCATAATTCACTTTGTTTAACTAAACATGGCACAGATCATGGTCACACATACAATTA
Source organism: Phoenix roebelenii (assembly GCA_025769935.1). Taxonomy (NCBI): domain Eukaryota; kingdom Viridiplantae; phylum Streptophyta; class Magnoliopsida; order Arecales; family Arecaceae; genus Phoenix; species Phoenix roebelenii. The sequence goes on along the minus strand of JAOXJJ010000263.1, from coordinate 15,292,577 downwards.
ACTAGAATTGAAGAATTAAAAACTGAAAGGGGTTTGAAGGATGCCTACATAGAATATGTGCATGTGTATGCAAACATATATGTATAGCTATATATATATATACATATAAACACATCAATTTTGTCTAGATTTCTTTCATTCCTCAAGGAAATGAAGTACTTGGTATGTTTTTCATTTTCTAAAAAAATGATTGATTAAGCATAATAAGTGAGTTCATCAAGGTCTACGAAACCATCTCGAACCGCCCAGTTCGGGGCATCCCAGGCCGTACTGGCGGCGGACTGGGATGGTTCCGCCATTGAAACCGAGACGTCTCGCCAGAGGGGAAGAAGAAGAAAAGGAAAAGAGAGAGAAAGCAGGGGAGGGAGGGAGAGGGAGTGATAACCGGTACGATGCCCAATACTGGTTCCGCCGATGTTGAGTTCATGTTTGTGGAAAATGTTTGTGCTTATGATGTCGAGCTAGAATGTTATGACAATTTTTGAGTCGAAGTCTTGCCTATGCACAATCTATATGGGCCATGTAATATGAAAGACCTACACTATTGAACAAAGTCTACAACATTAATAATGCTGAAAAACTGGAAAAAAAAACATTTTTAAGATTGCAAGGTGGCCACCAAATAGGCAATTTTCACGACATGAAACAACATATTCATTTAATTTATGGTTTACAAGGATCCAAGTGCACCAAATTCTGGTTCGTAATTGTTTAAGATGTAGAAATCATCCGTAACAATGTCAACCATCTATTATATGGCTTGACATACACTTTGGCAGAGCAACTTTATTAGCACTATCCATTTCATAGATAAGAAAGTTCACATTTAGAGAATTTTGAATGCCAATTATCATGTGCAAATTTTCAATTTAAAGAACCATCATGGCTTTTGCACTAAACCACTAGCCAAGATCCGTCGTACTGACCGTACCGACGTATCGGTGGGCTATAGTATCGATACGAACTGGTACCAAACCGAACCGAACCGGTACCAAACCGAACCGAACCGGTACCAAACCGAACCGAACCGGTACCAAACCGAACCGAACCGGTACCATACTGAACCGGTACCGTACCGCTTTGGCTGGTTCGGGCTAAACGACAAAAAAAATTTGGAGCCAGTACGGGCCGGTACCGGTTCGATACGGGCCGGTACCGACCGGTACGGGTTGCAACTTGCAAATGGTCGGAATCAAAAAATATAGCTATACCGTACCGATTCCGTCTAGTACCGATACGTACCGGCCCGTACTGACCCATACCGTCCGGTACGACAAACCATGCCACTAACAATACTTGGGCTTGAAAATATATATGTTATATGCAGAATTGCACTGCACTCTTCTGTGAAGCCTTCATGGCTTATGATTTTCTTTAAGCCGACCTTATTCTGATGTAGAAATGTTCACTTGATTGTAAAACCTTCATGGCTTACGCTTGCTGCTTTCAACCAACCTTAGTTTGATGTAGGAATGCTCAGACGATGATGGCAATGATAGATGAATGCAATTTATTACACATAGGGTCATGACAACAACTATTTGGCTTTGACCAAATTCATTATTCGAAAAGGCTGTGAGCATTTGAAACTCGTTATATAGTTAGGTTAGCTACAAAATCATCTCGGCCAAGCCCCCAACACCCATCATGGAACAGTGACAATTGAACATGCATAAAGAAAATGGTAATTCCAATCACCTCATCAATAACCAAAACCCTCATTGCTTCAAGTTTAAGAGAATGTTTCTCAAGCATTTGGCATAAGCTCCCTATGGTTGCGACCACTATTTGAGGGGGCTCTGCCTGGAAGAATAATAAAAGATGATGAGTGCAGAATATTTACCATGAAAGATAATGCAGTAATTATATACCCTCGTAATACAATTTAGAGCTAAAGCAAAGGCATTGATAACTATACATAAGAAAATAATTGTTATAGTAAATTAGATGAAATGGAATCAGCTACGAGCTGTCTGGTAGTTGTATATATTCTTGAGTGTGCAGCAAATGGACTGCCATACCACCCCAAACCACCCAGTTGGGGGTGTACCATACCATACCGGATCGAAATTGGTACGAAACTCAAATTCAGGTTGGTACAGCCGTATAGGCCTCGTACCTATCCATACCAAAGTCTACCAAGATAAAAAGCAAGAAAAATGGCTCAAGAGCTGTTTTGGTACGGGGTGAATACCTACTGTACTGACCCATACCATACCAAACCGATGCAGACCTTGGCACAACAAACCATGCTATTGGAGATTCTATAAAAACAAATAAGTCAATGGACATTCTAAGTTATATCCCCATGTTTTCTTATACATGCTTAGCTAGGAGATAATCTGAATAGGCAATTTCAAAGCACCCAGATGTAAGTCCCACTGAGGGTCTGTCAACAATGATATGGAAGGCCAAGAATAAGTAAAGTAGATTAATATAGTTTGATACTTTGATTACTACAAGCAGATTGTGATAGTTATGACATCCCTATTGATATTGCAAAATGTTACAAGGGTTTAGGTATGGGTGTTGGGTAGTGTAAGCCTAACAATCTAAGATTTGCATCCATCTTATTCCCAAATATTAGGATTCAGAGACCTGGCTAAAAAAGGATCCACTAAATGGATAGCTGCATGTGGATATATTGTACTTCACCTAAACTTGTAGCGAAGTATCTTGTTTTAGTTAATTTTTAGTCTCCGAGATATACTTAATATTTATTTTTCTTCACATATTCATGTTTGTTATTACAGTAGCTAGTTTACTCCACCTTTCTCTTTCTTACACAAGCCAGAGACTAAAAATTAAATAGACATCAAAATAAAGGACAATAATAAAAATTGTTGGTAAATAAGACTTTATCTCAAAATAGAATATAAAATTGGGACTGAATATTAATTTGGGCATGAAAATACCTCTTCTTCCATGTGATCATAGTTGTTCATCGAATGTTCTCTTGTAAACATGTGGAACACACATGATCAAAGCGAGATAAAACCCCATCCTTAATCATGTTTTGACAATGCACCCATCATGATCTATGTTGATTGTGCCCTTTTCTCTTCCATTTTGTTTGTCAACAAATAGTGGTCCTCTAACCACTGCCAAGGCACCAAGATTGCCACCCAACCAAGTTAGCCACTAGCATGGTGACCTGCCTCACCCTATATAGGTACTTGGCACCTCCATTCCTCACCTCTCTCTTGCTTGCTCACTTCCTTTAACCTCTCTGTTTCCCTCTCCCTCTCTCTTCATTGTCTCTTGCTTCCTATATTTTTCTCTCTCTTGGAGTATGGTGTTTAAGAGCTCCAATGGTGCATGGAACTCAAAACACTGACCAAGACAGTGAGCAAAAAGTGTTAAAGCATTTAAGGTTGTTCAACGCAACATGAGAGAATATAAAAGCCATAGAGTATTCAGCAAGAGAATAAGACCGAGAGAGAAGATAAAGGAAGAATCAGGAGAAAGAGGAGGTGAAGAGAAAAAGTTTGGTCCCCCATAACAATACAGTATTTCATAGCAAAGTCATCTCCAATCCTTCCACTAGCTAGCTAACAATACTAAGAGCTTTAATTATAGCAAAATATTTTGACTATTTTTGACTCAGAAAACATTAGAATTTAGCTAAAATTTATGGAATATCAATTGGAAATCCTAAAGAGACCATTCCAATACAGGGAATACTATTGTAGTAGTCAAAGCACCTATACCAATACCATACCAGGTTAGCACAATATGCCTTTATATTGCCAATATAGCTCAGTATACAAGATAAAGTCAAATCCAAAAGTCAGTTCTATGTCTAAAAGAGGTAAGTTAACTTAACTGACATGTGTAAGTTAATTGGTATATTATTAACATAGTACAACGCGATTCATTTTTACATATCAAAATATTTAGAGAGGGCAGCGATAGCTTTGAAGTCTCGGCAGCTGTCATAAGTAAGAAAAGTATGAATCCAGATATGTTACGCATCAGGAGGTCTCCTATGATCGGTTTGGTTCTTTTTCTTCAATGTTTTTGCAGCTGAATGGTGGATTCATTTTGGGTTGTCCGCAAAAAAAATCTTAAGTGGCTAGCTATCCGAATCCTCTCCCAGATGGTCTCCTTGAGTGGCTGTGAGCGCAACCGGTCCACCTTCACTCTCATCCACAGCAAACAGAGGAACCGTTTGACACAGAAGCACCTCAACGACCTTATATATTTCACTACAATCTGAGATTGAGGCTGAAGTGCAATCAGGAGAAAGTGAAGCTCAAGTACACAGATCCGACCATAGTACTTTCGTTGATGATGAGGATGATCCTATGATTGGATAGCTTATGGGCCAGCAGCATGAGCTGGAGCTTGATAAGCAAGATTCGCCTGTACGACGGGTTAGTTTCGTAACCAGTGAAGCTAGGATCGATGTAGGACAATGGGTTGAGAGCAATATTCTACTCATCCTTCCAGCTGATTAACCACAGCCACAAGGAAGTCGGTCACCACATGACTCCTTGTCCGAGACATCCTCTCAGAGATATGATCGAGAGATGCTTAGAAAAGGCCGCTACGCTATCTGGTCGATTCAGTCAGAAGGGCGACATACATCCTCCAAGCATAGCCAGGCAAAGAGAAGCATGAAGGGTAAGAAGGCAGTTGCCTAGCACACCAAAAAATAAAAATAAAAAGCACCTGCAGCCCCAATAGAGAGAGGGGCACGAAGGGTAAGGTAGCTGCCCAACATGCTAAAAAAAATAAAAGACACATGCTGCCCCATGGATAGTGTTGGGGGAAAAGTTGATCAAGCAGAGGGCCACGGAGCCCCGCCGACCAGCGAGCGCCCCGCCGACCAGAGAA
>JAOXJJ010000263.1:15267430-15279017 GCA_025769935.1 Phoenix roebelenii | reverse complement strand
GGGGGGGGGGGGGGGGGGGGGGGGGGAGGAAGGAAGGGGAACGGTCGAAGGAAACCCTAACCCTAACCCTAGCAGAGTGAGAGAGAGAAAGTGAGGAAGAGAGGAGGGCAGTTACCGGTGATGCTTGTGGCGGGGGGCGGGGGGGGGGGGGGAGGTTTATAAATGAACCAAGAGTTGAGAGGGTTTATAATTGAACTAGAGAGGTTCGGCCTATTTACCAAGCCAACAAGGCGAACAATCTCAGTTCCTTGTTGAGTCACTTTGGTACATCCCGAACCAGCCAGTTGGGGCGGTATGGCCAACCATGGTCAATACCATATGTTGGTCCTTTAGTGATGCCACTTTGAATTACCACTTGACCAGAATACACAAATAAAAAGGTTTGACAAGATTAAATATCCCCTTTCATATTATTCAACTATTTTTAGATCTCACTCATAAGAAGAATGTATTATCTATTTTTCTATAATCCTTTCAGCTCACACATGGCCATTGTTAGCATCCCCCCTCCCGGAGGCCCGTTACACCATAAAATTTTATTTTATACTAAACCACAAGAATTAAGCATTCATTTATCCAGATTGTACAATACATTATTTTCCATAGAAATTGAAAGAATATGATAACTACCTATCAAAGACCATATAGTTTTGACTATTAAGATGGATAGAAGACAATTAGTTGATATGTGTTAAAAAACCTGAGCATGTAGTACACAGTCCCGTCCAGAGAGTAGAAGTGGTAAAGATTGATGTTGAACAGCAGTAGGGAAAACATATCCAATTTCTTCAGCTCTGCACAATTAAAACATAATGGACACATACAGATGAAAGACAAGTTATTTTAAAAGCTAAATACAGAGAACGTTAGCATGCAAAGACAGAGAATTGAAGTTTATTGCTTTGGTCATATACTCTTAATTTGGAAGAAAGCATATTTTCATTTGGGAACAAAGTATATATTCTTTGAAAAGCAGTCTCAACCTTATTAATCAAGCAGTTAAATGCTGTAAAATAAGAATAACTGATCAATCTTCCTTGCATACACATATCAGATGTCAATGAAAATCTCCAACTCTAAATATTACATTGAAGAAGGTTAAATTTCCCTCTAATAATAGTATAGCAATAAACATAGATGGTCAACCAATATATGCCACTTTTGGAGATATTAGTGAACTGCCATGTAAATTGGATACTTGCAGAGCCTTCTACACTATTTAGTGGATTTGACAACATTCTTGCTTCCACCAAAAATCTAGGATTGTCACTCAAGTTGTGCTGTCAAAACTGTGGAGATCTAGCCGGGTCGACTCAGGTCCGGTTCCAAATCGGGTCAACGATTTCGGACGGTTCCAGCCTTCTCCGGCCGATTCGGAATCCGTTCCAGCCGGGACGAAACCGAATTTAATAGACGAACCAACCCGGTTCCCCACCAGATCGACAGGTACGGTTCGGTCCGGTTCGGCCTACCTTGCTACAAAACCTGAAACAATGTTTCCTTGTTATTGGATACCCAACTTGCTTATGATGATTCAAGGTCTCTAACTTGTAACGTTTGAGTCAACCATAACTTTTAAACAGCCTAAAACTTCATTATATTAAACCGATCAATTTCCTAGATAAAGATGAATAAAAAATAGCAAAAATAGTAAACTCGTATCCTTTCCCAAACATCACCTTTAGAAGATTATTTTGCTCATTCAGGACTCAAACACGTTAGCAAAATGATCCTAAAAGATAATATGAAACTGCAAAAAGGAAAGAGAGGGGGAAAGGCCTAAAGAGAAGTGAAAATAAACTAAGCCATCCAATCCTCACAATCTGATCAGAACAAGAAGTTAAAGTAAGGGAAAGATGGCACCAATTGGCCATAAAAGAAGTTCCTTTTTCTTATTTTCCATCATCCAGAAAATTGAGAAATACACAGCAAAAGACCCTATTAGATATAAATTCTAAAGTAACATTTTCTATTTCCTAAAACACCCTTATATGTCACTGGTAACTTTTAATGCATAGTGAGCATGAACAATCCATAAACAATAAAACAACAGTAATTTGCACAAATACTTTTTTGCTCTAAGAATGCCAAGACATATTAAAGGATAGATTACCCACATAATTAACCTCATCTAACCATCCAATAGGTTCCAGCCATACACATGACTAAGCATAAATTATTGTTGTGTTCATTTCTTCTGATTTCAAGAACCATTTTCCTAAAAGCAAGTTTGAATTTTGCAAGTTCAAGCGATATTAGTGCTATTGGGTTCAAATTATATTTAGAGAAGTATTTTTTTTTTTAAATGTACATGGATATCTTGGTGCCTAAATGTAATAAACATTTTAAATCTTTGTGTTAAATTGTTATTAAATGATAAACTGATATGTTACACTCTAAAACAACAGAAAATATAATTATTAACACTTTATGTGTTCACAAAGTTTATTAGCATATACACATGCATGCTTGTATGTTGTTTCAGCACAAACCACCAAAACAATACACTCAAAGGTCCAAAAAAAAAACAAAACTTTAGATAATGTCCAATATGATTTCTTGACTAATTTTTGGTTTTCGGTTATACTTTTTCCAAAATTGCTGAAACCATTTAAACAACCGAAATTGAAACAAATTTAATCCATACTAAATGAACTAAAATAAACTAAAACTGGATTATCAAGACTTTGGCCAAAATTAATCCATCCATAAGCCTTTTTTGGGGTCTCATAAACTGATTCTCTTATCTCAGAACCATTATGGCCCTTTCTCTCATCCCTTTGATCCCTAAGCCTTCTCAGGTGTTTCTTTTGTTTTCTTTAAACATTTATCTTAATTTTCATAGTTTGTTCTTCCTCTAGTCTATTCCAAAACTCCTTGGGTTTTCCCCTTCTTTTTTTTTTGAAACTTTGGTGGTGTTTGGTAGGCCATAGAACCTGGAATAGGGTCTTAGGCAGCCAAACATCACAAACCAAGCATAAGCCTAGAATAGGCTATGCCTAGTCAAACTATCTTAGGCTCATTTTTCTTGACAGAACTATTTCATGCCTACCTTGGAATAGCCTTATGACCACTTTTTATGCCAATTCCTTTTGTCCATTTAATATCATGCCATGTTTTAACTTTATAACAACTACATTACATAAATATCATAATACAGTATGATGATCAATATTGCAATTATGATATAATGTATTAACTACCAACAGTATTACTGAAATTACTTACATATTAGAAATATTGTTAACATATTATATGTATTGAATAATTAAAAAAATATATTGTTATAATATCTATATCTATAATTTATCTTGTATGTAATCAATATCATTTTGATAACTAAATGATCATATACTATGATATTTCGAAGTAATATTTTCTGTAATATGTTATATTATATATTAATATTTATAGAATATGATTGAAATTATAAAACAAAGATGGCATATCAACATATGATATTACAAAATGGAATTCATTATCACAATAAGTTTCTACAATAACACATCTACAACATTTTTACATATATAATAATAAGATTTTATTACAATACATTTTAGTGCATATTCTGTATTTTAGCGAATAATTATATTATATTACACACTTCATATTGGTTTAATAATTCAATAATATTAATCTTATAATGCAAAATATGATATATTTAGCCAAGGGCAGTTTTCTTATTTTAGGGGAAGAAAATTAGGCAGCTTGTTCCAATTTCTCAGCTTATTCCAAGACACCAGTTAAACATCTCGAACTATTCCATAAGATTTTGATAGCCAAACAAAGTTTAGTGTAAAATCATGAACGTAGCTATGCCACCGGGCACACCTTTCCTTATTCCCATTTTTCACTGTTCTCATACTAAACAGGGGCCTTGAATCCTTCTTGATTTTCTTTAAGCCTTTTGGCAAACACTCTTATCGGGTACCTGAGTTTTCTAGGCTGTTCTTTCCCTCCCCAAACTCCTGTGTTTTATTTGCTTTCTTTGCACATTGTTTTGGATCATGTATAAACTGTCAAGTCAACACACACAAATATGATAAGGCACATATCGTGACAATGCCTCAGTGGCATGTGGCACTAGCATAATACCATCAATATACCAATGCATGGCACAAAGCTAGGATAGTGTTTGCCAAGCATTAGCATGACAAAGCACGATACGTACTATACTAGTTCCAGGCCGGTGTGCCACTAATAAAATACGTCTATCATTCTAATCTTTCTGGCCTTCCCCACTTTGAAGATGATCACTTGACTTACCCTTTGCAACAATCAACATGCTCTTACTCACTGCCATGATGCATGACCCATCTTTTATAATGTTATGCATAACTATTCAAGCTATGGATGTTGAACTCCCAATTTTAAACTAGTGCAGATATTAATTGGTCTAAAAGTCCATCTTCCATTAAAATTTCGGTACCAGCTGGATAATTCAGTCTCAAGCCAATCTGTTATTGCATGGGACGTAATATAATAAGTGCTTCACTTCATCTTCAAGTTTCATTCATCCAATGTTTTCCAATATCAGATGACTCAACAAAAATGTTCTTCATCCTCAACTTTTAATATCATAACACAAGCCAATCCAGATATGTGCCTATATCAAGTTATTCGCTTGATAGTGATCCAACAAATATCGAAGTAAATATTTAACACATAAATATGCATCCTTTGGCAATTTAGTTCCATGCCACATTGGATGTTGAACGGTATGGCCAAGGTTCACCATCTTGGCATGGAACCCCGTACCAGTACCATCCTATTACAGTGTTAGTACACGGTACAATACTGTAAAATTCGGCATACCGAGTATTAGTATAGTATGGTACTACGTATCAATTCGGTACAGTACATTCGAAAAGGTACGGTACCGGCTGGCACGACAAACCTTGAGCATGGCCCTTCAAACATTCATGAATTCTAGGATCATCAAAGAAAAAGACAATCATGGAGTTCCAAAATGAGAAATAGTATGGTTCAAAGCAAGGTTCGCCGTCACAATACCGAATCCCGTACCGCTAGCACAGTGTCGATACGGTACAATACAAAATTTTTTTGGTGTACCAAATGTCGGTACGCCACCCATACCAGGAACTAATACCAAACTAGTATGGTGCGGTATGCTACGTACCGCCCCTCAGTTCGGGCCAGTACGACATACCATAGTTCAAAGTCATAGTATTTAAAACTGTAAGTTTCCAAGATAGTTGTTGGCTTCAATGCACCAAATATGCTTATATATTATTTACTAGTAAAAAAAGAGGATGGTTACCCGCTATGATAATATTTTGGGGGATTTTGAAGCTTGTTTAGTGGTTATGGAGTTGGAGTAATTCTTCTGAGTGGACAAGGATATCCTCAATTATGGCTGATCCCTCTCAAGATTTATTGTTCTTTCACATTCTAGTTTTATCAATCTTCTCATAATTAAGCCTGCCTTACTCCTACTGCTACTTTATTTCTTTTCATCCTACAAAACATGCACCAAATTAGTTTCGAGACAATGTTTTCCTGTTTGATCTCCACATAAGCTACCTCAAATGGTTGTTGTCTTCAATATGACAAGCATGAGGGGTCTAATTTATACATACTATTGCAAGGTCAAGAGAATTTCTTTAACTATTGTTATATATTCCAAAGGGCTTGTGTGGGAGTTAGCGATTCCACCTGACCGGGTGAGCACATCTCCAGGCTAGGTCCTCCAGTCTCATTCCCCCTTTTATTTCATTATGCATTTAGACCTCCATTCTCAATTTAAAAAAAAACTTTCTTTTTGACTAGCTCTATCATGTTACTTTTTTCCATTACACATCATATGAATCATAGTCAACACTATGCCACATGACGAATCTAATACAAGTATTTAGCTTTCTACTCCAAATACTAACTAAAGTTTCATTCAGCAATCATGATTTCAGTAATCAATCAACCTGACAGTCTGCACTGATCTCATTATAGCAAATTTTGATCAACATCTAAGTCAAATCTTGATCAAAGTGAAACAGAACTAAGCAAGTTACTCCAAGATACTGGCTAGGAAGTAAACAAGTAATTAATAATATAAAACCTAACTAAATCCATTACCACCAAGAATCTCCATGAATAAGCCAAAGAAACGTAATTATTGCAAGGTATAATTTCCCATAAAACCATTCCAGCACTTTAATGATAAGAAAAGAGGACTCAATGAGGCCATATTACAAAAAAAGTGAGAGAAATCGCACCTCTGCAGTATGTGTTCTGGCACACTCCCGCTGCAGATTTCACGGATAGTTGGAGTCGCGGCTGTGTGAGCTCTGCATAAAAGGGCAGGTGAGGCTCTCAGTACCGAAAGAGGAAAGAATAGAAAGGGGCTTGCAAGCGAAACATCATTTGAGAGTCCGGGACTAAGGCTTCTGGAAGAGGAGAGGAGGATGTTAGATATACTGGGCCTGCAAGGTACAGCGCAGGCAGGAGCACCGCAGAAACAGACCATGGACGCTCTAGGGGAAGAGGGGGGAAAGAGAGAGAGCGGGCGAGACAGAGAATGAATGCCCCCGAGAACTAGAAGGGAATCGGTAGCTAATTGAAGCGCGAGGGAGTAAAAAAAAAAGATAACAAAAAGGGCAGTTTACACATATATCCTTGGCAATATGGCTTATTACACATTTATACTTCAAATGTCATTATTTGTACCATACCTCTCTAATCATCCTGGTTGGGCAATGATACCCTTTCCATTAAACTTATGTTAAAAATAACCATTTTAAGTGTGAAAGTCTATTATTATTATGAATTTAATTTAATATAGTCAATGATTAACAAGTTTTTCCTTAAGCATCTTGAAAAGCACCATTCCATTCGATATTGTGGTTAGCTTTATTTAAGCAAGTTTTGATGCTCTTCTAGTAACTAGAGGTTCGAATGAGTTGAGCTCAAGCAAACCAAGCCTAATTCAAGTTCTGCTTGTTTTGTAATCAAGCTTTATTTTATACAAAATATATTTAATTATATAAAATAAAAATAAAAATTATAAATTATTAATATTTTCATTGGAGAACCTAATCATATTTATTGACCATCCAAACATGTCGAGCTATGAGGCCTATCACTCCAGTGGCTATTGACCAGGGTATGGTGTTGTTAGAATACCAGAAATATTTTTGATATTGATGAGGATGAGGTTGATGGCTACCTTCATGATGAATAGAAGCGGCACAAGATTATTATTTGGAAAAAATGAATAAAGATAAGCTAAGGAAGTTGCTTTTTAAATAGAACATTTGAAGGACTCAATATTTCTTGGAGGAATTGCTAAATAGAGTTATGTCGATTCCAATACCAGTTGGTGATAGGTTGGGTTGGGGTCTGTCTTTGGGTCTCACCACCAAGGTATTTGATTTCTACCATCTTTTTCTTTTTAAATCCAACCAGTGGAGAACATTGCTTGGGTTTGGAAGCTAGAAGTTCATCTCAGGATTGCTTTATTTATGTAGAAATTAGCGTGGATTTGACCACTATGCAGAGTTGTATTACATCAACTTGGTTATCAGATTTTGAGACACTGCAATATATGCCCAGATGTTGAAGAGTCTTTATCTGTTGTGATTCTTCAGCGTAGAGTTGCATCTTTGGTATGGAGATCGGCTCCAACACAAAATTCAGCCACTTTTTCACCTCTATTTGCGGAAGAGTATCTATGCATTATCAAGGAGAGATTTTTAGTAATGATTGGAAGGTGACAGCAATTTCTGCTTGCTATGTTGTTTATTATATTTGGTTGGCAAGGAATGAGCGTATCTTCTAAGGTGAGACAGAATTAATTCTTCTAAAAGTCTCCACCTATGCTCAAAAAATTCTTCGGGCAACTGTTGTTGAGAAATCTTTGACAGCAGGAGCAATCAGTGTGTGAAACCCCATGGACTGGGCTGGGTCCACTCGACCGGCCCAGCCCAAAAGCGAATGGGAGGAAGACTCTAGCTAGGGTCTTCCTCTTCTCTTCTAATCGTGAAGAGGACACCTCTCCGATCGCGATAGGATCAGAAGTCCATCGCGATCCGGAGACCTTCGGATAAGGCTGACAGAAATCTATTTATAAAGCTCTTCCTCCCTCCTTTGAGTTCACCGAGATTGAACCCCGATTTCGAGCTTCTCCGTCGATCATCTTTCTCGAGTTATTGCTGAAAGGAGCATCGCCGGACCACCTTGCTGGACCGAGGTAAGTCTTCTTCTTCTTCCTCTCTCTCTCTCTAGCTATGTTTAGACCAGCTTTAGGCTGGTGAATCACTGAGAAACCGTCCGGGACAAGGCCCCTATTTCGGTCCATTCCCACTTGCCGCCGGCTGCTAGCTACCATCGGTTACTGTCCACGGTGGTGGCTGCGAGTCCTTCGACCCGAGGTGCTACCACCAACTCCGGCTTAGGTCTGCTGGTCGTGGAGAGAAGTTCCCCTGTTTCGCCATAGAAGAAGAAAAAGGAAAAGAAAGAGAAAGAAAAAAGAGAAAAAAAAAGACTACAGAGAGGAAGAGACAGTTCAGCTTCTCTCTCCTGCTCTCTTTTCTCTCTCCTTCCCACTTTTTCTCTCATGGTAGATACGATTCCGGTTGATCTATGCTATTGACGACCAAACCTAGACCAATGGTTGAATTAGATTAAGATTCTCTCTCCTCCATCTTTTCTCTCTCTATAAAGTTTTTTTCTCTACCGGACTTTCTTTCTACTCTCTCTCTAGAGTAGTTGGATCCAGTAGGAATTCCTCACGGTGATTTTGAATTGACCTAGGTGAAGAGTCCTGATCTGAAGTCATCGGGCGGCGTATCAGCCCCACCCTGGTTCTTGCCAATATCGTTAGATTTGATCACCCCCAATCTCTATTAAACTATCTATACCCTAATTCGAGCATAATTCTATGAAATCATCTTGATCGGACCGACCCGGATGCCAGGCATTCCTTCTTAGTCAGCCCTATAAGGATATTAGAATTTAGAATTTTTAATTTAATTATGATGAAATTCTGATGAAAATATAATTTTGAAAGATTAGGCTCTGAGAAGGATTTTCGAGATTAATTGGATCTATTAGTTCGATTGCATTTGCAAGGTAAGTAATGATCTACCTTTTCTAAATTCTTCATTTATATAATATTATTTTTGCATCGAATAAATTATTAGTGGAATTATATGTGATTTATGAATTTTACGAGATAATAATTTGAATGAAAAATAGATATGTGAATTGGAATAACATTTTTTAGAATGTTGTAATATTTATTGTTTTTACATCGTATATACATATTTTGATCGGATTATGATACATCTATTATTTTACAAAAAAAACTTTGATGTGTATCAGTTTTGAACTCTCAGCCTGACTATGTTTTAGAACCTGCCAATTGGGGATTGTGCATTGGCAATTCTAGCCCCAGCACAGGGTATAAGTGTAGTATTCAGGCCTGGCCCACTTCGCAGGGTATAAGTGCGGTTCTATTTCTGGCCTAGCCATAAGGTATAAATACGGTCGTAGTTAACGGCTGTTGAGTTAAATATGATTTGTTTCGAATCAGATTTATGATTATGTATACGGATATTTGAAAGATATGGATTTCAATAGAATTGTATTTTGAAATAAAATTAATTATATTTTTATGATGATTCATTATAATTTATATTTATATTTTATGTTATTATATGAATTATATAGCTAAGGTATTCATTACTTATTCAGCTGTTTAGCTCATTATACGATTTCTTACTATTTTTACAGATCCAAAGAATTAGCTCGATCTGGAGTTTTACAATATGGGAGAGCGACTAGAAGAACTGTGGCATAAGTTATCTTAGATTAGAGTTTATTTAAATTGATGTATTACCTTAAACTAATGTTAGAATTGTGAGACATTATAAGTTGAGTTAGTTAATGAAATAAAGATTGCATATTATTAGTTAAATTATTTTTGCTGTCTGATTTTGATATCATGATGATATACCTTGCATGTTCATGGGAGAGTTCTCTACGAGTGTCCGGTGGTTACCGCGACCCCCGGCTCGTGATCTCGGGTCGGGGGCATGACACAATGGCTCTCCTTTTGCAGTCTCTATGTCTCCCCAAGTAACATATATTTCTTGGGAGACACCACCCATCTGTTTCCTCAAGATCGATTTTGATGATAGTGTATTGCACATAGGTGATTCAAGTGGAGTTGGTTTTGTTATTCGAATGCTTTTATAGCAGTAGGTGGTGTTATAGATTTTGATACTATAATTTCAATGACAGAGTTGCAGGCGGCATGAGAGGGACTGAATTATGCTGTATATGAATTATGGGCTCCACGAATTTATTTGGAGAGCTATTATATGATAGTTATCAAATGGTTTTATGATTTGCCTCCTCTTGAGAATAGGCTTCTCCTCTTTTATTGGATTGCTGGAGACTATTGCAATCACTACTATCTTTTAAGGTTTTGCATATTTATAGAGAAGTGAATAATGCTGCTGATTGGATGGTATTGTATGTGTGGCAAACCATACGAGATCTACTCTATAGACATCCTCGATTGATTTTTCTATCCAATTTTGTAATATTTTATTTTCTAACTCCCACAGATGGATCTATTCTCGTTTAATTTAGATCATCCAATTTACCAGAAGAAGGAAGAACATTTGAAAAAGTCTAAAAAAGAAAAAGAATAAATAGAGAGAAGAAAAAGATCCAGAGAAGGTAAAATATAGAAAGGTGCTGGATCAAAAAGAGATAAGAGTTCAAGAGTCAATCATGATGCACCTACCACAGAGACTAGTGATGATGAGGATTGGCAGGACTGTTTTAAAGAGAAAAATGAAGCATCTACCACGGATCAGATCGTAAATAATCCCGATAAGAAAGATATATGTGAGGACCCACGCGGGCATGTGTTTAGTCCCACATCGGTTATTCGCTGGGTAGATCTTGGGTACTTATACAGGATCAAGGAACCCAAATAATACCTTTCGGCTAGCCATTTTGGGTGAGATCCTGGGTTGTTACAATTGATATCAGAGCGGACCCGGCCGATAACCTATGTGGACTAAGGGACACTGCAGTACAGATCTATTGGGGCTGACCACGGGCTGATCGAGGTGTTTGTGATTAGATTTGAATGGATTTGAACCCTTAGCCTGATGAGGACGTCAAGGCTTGAACGGGGGGAGTATGTGAGGATCCGTGTGGATGTGTGTTTAGTCCCACATCGGTTATTCGCTGGGTAGATCTTAGGTACTTATACAGGATCAAGAAACCCAAATAATACCTTCCGGTTAGCCATTTTGGGTGAGGTCCTGGGTTGTTACATAGCCTCTACGAGCTTATGCATAGGATAGCTGCCACGAGCTGATGCGTGGGATAGCCTCCACAGGCTTACACGTGGGATAGCCTTTACGAGCTTATGCGTAGGATAGCCTCCACGGGCTTACGCGCGGGATAGCTGCCACGAGCTTATGCATGGGATTTGTGCAGTCTTGGACTGGGACATGATCTTGGTTAGTCCTAAGCCAGAAGTGATAAATTCTAAAACTTGAAAATCAGAGTAATACGTGAATGGATCGCATAATGTGAAAAAAGATTT
>JAOXJJ010000263.1:15257299-15267330 GCA_025769935.1 Phoenix roebelenii | reverse complement strand
TTTGGACATTTGAATTATGTTAGCAAATGTTATTTTGGAACTCTGTAAGACTGCTTTTGAATAATTTAAATAATTATATCATATTTGAACATCTGTATTTGCTCCGATATGTTTCGATGCCTTGCACGCCTGCGCGGCATGCCGTGCGGGCGTGCGGCGTCTGCCGCGCCTCGGGCTCGGGGCGTGACAAGAGGCCTGGCTGAAAAGCTCTTTCTAACCTCGTAATGTATCCCATTTTATTACATGTTGAGCTTGAATTACCGCTACTGAAATTTAGTTTTGAATAATCGAACTTTGTCTCCTTGCAGTCTATTCTCTTTTCTCATGGAGTTGCAAGTGTACTATCTCTCTTTAGTGCCATATTTTTTATAGCTATGTTTGCAAAAGGAGGGCATAAGCTAAAACCATTTTGGATAAGCCACCAATAATAAGCTTCAATGTTGGAGGGGTTGTAGTTGGAGTGGAAACTGGATTTGCTGGTTGAGTTGAGGGTATGTATCTTGGTGCACCTACATAGGTAATCCTGGGGAATGCAGAAGTAACTTTTGCTAGAGTAAGGTTTTGTCATGCCCCAACCTGAATTCGCAGAGCATGGATGCAACAACCACCGTATACACATAAAGAACTTTTTCCACAAATATTTAAGGCGTTATATCATGATATTATAATTCATGCAGTTGAATAAATTTAAATAACTAAAATTCAAACTTTATTATTTTACAAAATCCAATAATATGCAAAGGTCATGCATTAAACTTTAAATAATTACTAATCTATGAGAAACAAATCAAAACTTTGATTACAATCACTCCTCCATAGATAAATCTTGTGCAAGATTAGTTCTCTAAATCTATAAAATAATAAGAGACCAGAGCATGACCTAGACAACCTAGTGAGTAATGAGAATCTTAACTAGATAAATCAGATAATAAGATAATAAGTATTTTATTAAAAATAAGCATATAAAATATATCAATGCAAAATTAAACTTAGATATGCAATATTAACCAATAATTGAATCTTACAGTAATAACTTCACATGAAAAGTATCATGCATGTAACTCCAATCTTGCAAAATATCTCGCTCAACTCATCATCAGCCATGGACTATGACCACATTATCTTGATGGCAGGGTCGTTTTCATAATACCACATGCTTCTTACAGTGTGCTGCACCCTTTTTGCAATATAAGTCCTTCAAGATAAATCATGTGCCAACAATTAATCTCCATTAGCAGATTCTTAACATAGTCAGGTTGAAAGTCCAAAACCACTTCAAATCAAAGCTCTTTTCGATAAAATATGTTTCATGTTCCAAATCGAAAGATACATAAACCATGTGATATCAAAATTAACCAATAAATAATAAGTATAATCCCAAACAAAAACATTACTTTTAATTATGAGTCATATAATATTCTGAATAACACATATTATTCAGCAATAAAAACACTAATCCATCACATTCACAAATCACATATATTATGATTTAGAATTTATTAAATATTATATAATTTGCTGAAAAGTCTAGAAATAGATAGTGCATTATTTTAAAATGATCGATAACTAAACTATCTAACTTTGGAAATAGTCTTCAACTCCTACTATTCAAAATTACATCTCTATTAGAATTTAATCATGATAAATTTTAAAATTAAAAATCCTACAGCGGAAGGGCGGAGGGGGTCAGAGGGTGATGGTCCGCAATGACCATGGTCAGCAGAGAACAACAGCGAGAATGGGGAAAGCCGGCAGAAGGCAGGAAAGTAGGAGGAACTGGGTGAGAAAATGGGAAATTATCTCCAAAATAGGGGAATCATGGAGGCTGGGGGATCAAGCTTCAGCCATTCGCCCAGCGGCCAAGCTTCAACATCCAGCCATAAAAACGTCATCACAGAGGCTTTGGTTGCATGAACCGACAATGACGATGCTTGGAGAGATATTTAAAACAAAAAGACTAGGGTGGAAAATATAGGATTGAATGGCGGAGACTTGGCTCCAACAAATCCAGACTCCAGCCCGCTCTTCATCAGTGATTGAGTTCCATCATCAGTAGTGTCCTTCAGGGGAGACGGCCAGTGGGGAACGACGGTGATTGGATCCAAAAATATATAGGAGGAAAATTAGCTGGTACCCAAAATAGGGGAGGGGTTCTCATGTCATTTTCTAGCGATCTCTTGTCAGAATCTAGTCGGTGAAGTCTAAATCGAGAAGGGAGAAGGCTGGAAAGAAAAGGTAGAAGAGCTTCATACCTCATTTTCCAGCGAGGAACTTGTATAACCATAGTGACAGCTGCAAAGGGCGGCGAAAATCCAAAGAAGAAACAAAGGAAGACGGAGAAAGTAAGAGGTTTGGAGTGCAATCTCATAGGGAATGGTGGAGGGGCTTAAATAGTCGACGAGGTTCCTCCACCTCGTTAGGACTTGAGGAGGTGGAGTCCGCCTCGTCCCACAACGATTCCAATAGGGGCAAAGCCGCGATAGATTTGGGAGCAGGCCCTTGGGCTGTGCTCTTGCACAAGGCCACAAGCCCAAGAGCTGGGCCATCTAGGCCATTGCTAGGTCAGACGGTCAATGGACTAGATAGGGCCTAACATTGTCCTCCCCTTAAAAAATTTTGTCTTCTTACACAGGTCTTCAAAGGGAAGGGTGTATTTCAACCCCAATTGATCCTTTAGTTTCCAAATGCCTTCTCTTTTCCTTCATTAATAAAACCTCCTCTAGTGTAAAAACTAGGTAAGTCTTTTATCATAACACCTTGTAAATCAAAGTTATTATTTCTAATCAACTGTAAAATAACTCAATCCACCATACTTTCACTGTACAACTCGATTCAAAATTTTCTAGCTTACTAAATAATTCCCTCCACAAAAGTTATCTATATTGAAAACTGAAAAGATCCAGAATATCAAATAAAGAAGAAATCCTCAAGTAAGACATATCAACTCTTTCAATTCATCCAATTTCCAAATCTATATCATAATTTCTTGCTTTATTTTTCTTTTTTTCTTATAGCAACTCGTTCTTAGCCTGCACATTAAACAATTTCTTCTTAGTGTACATGAATTATAGCCAATCTTCTACACCCATGTTACAACTAGGTTTAGAACAATGTACATTCCCATATATTAATTATGCAACCTCTCTTACACTCATCCTAGACCTAGCCTTAGTGATCCTAATCAAAAGTCTAATAAATGCATTCAAAGTCAAACTATAGGAATCATAAACTTATGTTCACATGGAAAGTATCTTGCATGTAACTCCAATCTTTCTTAAAATTCAAGTTTATATTCATAAATGCAATCTTGTAAAATATCTCAATCAACTCATCAGCCATAGACTATGACCACATTATCCCTATGGTGAGACTATTTTAATGATAGCATGTCCTTCATGTGGTGTGTCGTGCCCTTTTTGTGGCCTAAGTTCTTCAGGATAAATCATACACCAATATTTAACCCTATTAGTCGAGTCCTTCTGTCAATATTTAACCTACATTGATGGGGTCCTTGGCATAATAAAAGTCCAAAACCATTTCGAATCAAAGCTCCTTTCAACAAGAACATATTTCATGTTCCAAAATTGAAAAATAACAATCATAATTCATAACCAAAACATTACTTTCAATTATGAGTCATAATATTCAAAATAAGTGGTATTATTTAGTAATAAAAACACTAATCCATCAATTTGACAAACGACATGTATTACGACTCAAAATCTATTAAATAGTATATAATGTGCTGAAAAATCTAGAAAAAGGTATTACATTACTTACCTTACAAGGCAATTAGTAACTAAACTAACTAACTCAAAAAATTATCTTCACACCTAATATTCAAAATTACACCGGTAATAATAGGCCTTCAAAGAGCCTTACTGGGCCTTATTAGATGAAAGTCGGCAAGCCTAGCCGACATCAGCCTATGGCCGAAGGAAGAGGAGGGATAGAGGATTGCGATCGCAATCCTCTTCCTCAGCGTGACCAGGAGCGAAGGCGTCGCTGCCGTTCTGTGGCTACCCCGTGGTTGCTTGAGCGGCCGCTGATCCCGTTTGACCATCACGAGAATCGTGGCAGTGATCGAGCCAAGCTATTCGAAAACCCTCTCTATAAAACCTCTCCTCCTCTGTGGTTAATCCACAACCGGGCATTCCTTTCTTTTTCCTCACATCTGGTGGCAATCATGTCGCCGAATTCGAGCTCCACCACCTCGGTTATCCTTTCTTTCTCTGGATTTTCTTTGATTTCCCCCTGCTTCCATTGTTCCTGAGATCTATCTTCCATCAGGAGTTGTTGCCACCGCCATTGCGAGATCTGCTGCTTGACTACCGGACCAGCTACCTATATCCATCCTCTCCGCTGCTCGTCGGTAAGTCTCCTCCCCTCTATTTCCCTATTCTGTCCTGAAACTGAGCCTCCTTTCTCTGTTCCATCCTCTCCGCACTCAGTTTTCTTCTTCTTGTCGGCCGTCGTAGCTACGAGTAGCCGCTGCTGCCATAGACAGTTAGTCGTCGGCCACCCAGGCCAATCGTAGCTGGATCCTCTCCTCCCCTCTTTGCTTTGACCACTCTTCCCTCTTTCTACTCCTTTCCTCCCTGTTGAATATCTCTTGGGATAAAGATCACTTGTTGGGCCGAGTTTGGGCCCTATTGGTCCGTGCCCATTGTGGGCCAAACTTTGGCCCAGTTCAACCATCTTAGGCCCTGTTGGGCCGTGCCTATTGTGGGCTAAACTTGGGCCCAGTTTATCCATCTTGGGCTCTATCGGGCTGTGACCATTGTGGGCCAAACTGGGGCCTAGTTTAGCCATCTTGGCCCTGTTGGGCCATGCCCATTATAGGCCAAACTTAGGCCCAATTCAGCCATCTTAAGCTCTGTTGGGCCGTATCCATTGTGGGTTAAACATGGGCCCAGTTCAGCCATTTTGTGCCCTATTAGGTCATGCCCATTGTGGGCTAAACTTGGGCCCAGTTCAGCCATTATAGGCGCTGTTGGACCGTGCCCATTGTAGGCCAAACTTGGGCCTAGTTCAGTCATTTTAGGCCTTGTTGGGCCATACCCATTATGTGGGCCCAGTTCAGTCATTTTGGGCCTTGTTAGGCCATGCCCTTTATGGGCCAAATTTCAGCCATGTTAGGCCATTTCCATTATGAGCCGAATTTGGGCTCTGTTTATTCTGTTAGACAGTGTCTATTGTGGGTCGTATACCTTTTGAGCCCTGTTGGGCCTTGTTCACTCTATTGGGCCGTGTCCATCGTAGTTCGAGTTCGGGCCCTATTCGTTCTGTTGGGTCGTATCCATTGTGTGCCAAATTTGGGCCCTGTTGACTTTGTTGGGGCCGTGTCTATTATGGACCGTATTTATTTAGGGCCTTGTTCATCCATTATGGGGCGTGATAATTTATCTTGGGCCCTGCTCATCTATTTTAGTCGTATTTCTTTTGGGCCATGTTCATTATTGTAGGCCGAGTCCGTTCATTTTGGACTAGATACATTGATTTATCCAGATCAACTCAGACGAAATATTTATTTTCCGATTTTGATCAAACCGGACTGAATAGGCCAAGCCTCTGATTGGATCTAATCAAGTGGATAAATCACAAAACTAAATGGATCAGGCCCAAAAGCTCAATTAGCCTTAGATTGTGTATCTCTTTCTCTCTCTAAGCAAGCCCACATTCTGACTAGATTTAGATCTTTCCTCTGACGATCTGAACCACTTGGATTGAGCCCAAGACCAAGATTAGACCAAATCCAGACCCGAAGTAAGATTCTCTCTTCTCTCCTTTTTCTCTCTCTAGACATGCTTGAGGATCCTAGTGTAAGCCCTATTCTCCTCGTTGCTCGGATCTAACTTGACTCCATTTAGAGAACCTGAACCACCCCAATACCCGAGCGGTTGACCAACCATTACTTCAACCCCAGCTAGATTTGACCACTTTTGATCTTTGCCTGACCCATTGAATCCTTCTAGCTCAGACCAACCTGAGCAGTCGGACACTATCATCCGACCAACCTGATCTAGGGACATGAAACCATAGTATGTTAAACAGGTGCATCTGACTTGTTTGTCTGAAATGGGATTTAAGCGAGAAAAGGTAAGTAACCTAATGCTTCAAAATGTGTTTTCCAAGTTATTTGATAAAATAATTATTAGTTCATTTTGGTATATGTTTTATACTTAGTTAAACAGGCAAGACATATTATTGTCATGATAGTAAATATTCAAAATTATGTTATGTGTTATGTTATGAAATTTGGAAAATATAACTGGACGACTTAGGAAATCTGTTTTTATATGTATGTATTCTCAGAATGACTATGATCTATTCTAGCCTCGCCAATGGAGATTGTTCGTTAGCTCTGTTGACTTGTATTTGTGGGAAATTGGTTTCGACAATGCACCACCGGTAATTAGAATAGTGGTATTTGGACATTGTTGCCATCAGTTGTTAATAATAGTGGATTTAGACATCATTGCTATCGGTGGTTAATAATAGTTGATTTGGCACTTTGTGCAACCTATGCCACTGGGTTACATGGCCATAACTATTTATGTTGGAATTTTGGTATCAAAGCTTTTATAAAAATGCTTAATAATTTTTTTTAAAAAAGATATGTTTATTGATTAAATATTTGGCATGCTTTGACCACACTCTGAAGTATTATGTTGCTTACTGGGCTAGTGTAGCTCATTATCATATTTTTTCTATTTTTAGATCCAGATACATGAATGCACGGGACTTAAGGAGTATGCTAAATTCATGAAGATTCTTCAGTTATTGATATTTTAGTTAGATTAGTTAGAATATTTAATTTGATTTATGTTATTAGCTAGCACATGTTACTTTGAAACTATTGTAAGAACTATTTGATTAAATTAATTTGTTATTACTTTGATATGTTCCGTTGTGTTTATGTCTATACGGTCCGCCGTGCAGGCGTGCAGCATATGTCACGGTCCAAGCTCGGGGCATAATAAAATCTCTATTAGAATTTAATCCCGGCAAATCCTAAAATTAAAAACCCTAAATATCAATACTCTAACACCGGGCTAAGCCCAACATTTGGAACCAGATTTGATTAGACAGTAGTACCTTGCAGGCTAGGTCGAATCATGAAACACAACCCAAGGCAAAGATGATGATATTGCTGTCTAACTATGCTTGACCAATTCCGGGGCGTATGACAACATACTATCATTAGGGAACTTCATGAACCTCTTTGGAAGGTCAATTCAAGATTATAGAATCAAGTTAGGGGATCTTCATCAAAACAGAAAGGGGACAAAATAAGTGAGCACAAAGGAGAAGGAGACCCTTCGTGGCTTCCTCAAAACAGGGAAGAGAAGGACCCATGACTGAAGCGCGAAGGTCGAAAGGTGATGGTCCGCAATCACTGTGGGTGGCAGCAAATGATGGTAAGCATGGTGAAGGCTGGCGGACGGTCAGAAAGGAGGAGAAAAGGGCGAGAAAACAGAAAAATTATCTCTAAAACAAGGGATCATGGAGGTTGGGCACTGAATTGAGATTCAACTGTTCGTCGAAGGTCGAGCTTTATCGTCCAGTCATGTAACAGCATCACAGAGGCCTTGGCCGTATTGATGATGATGACCGGAGAAAGAAATAAAATGAAAAGAATAGGATGGAAAATAGAAGATTAAACAGGGTAGACTTGGCTCCGACAAATCCAGGCTCTAATCTGTTCGTTGGCAGTAACTGAGCCCCATCATTGGTCTCAAGCTGTCGAGGGAGATGGGTAGAGAGGAATGGCATTGATTGGCATTGATGGGAGCTTTACATAGTTGACAAGATTCCTCTGCTTCATCAGAATTTGAGGAGGAGGCGGAGTCTACCTTGTGCTCCCACAACAATTCGAACAGAAGAGCGTGAATAGATTTGAGAGCAGGCCTTCGGGCCTTGCTCTAGCACTAGGCTACAAATCCGAGGACTAGGCCATTCAAACCATTTATAGGCCAACTAGTCAGTGGAGTGGCCTGGGCCTTATAGGACTCCTTTGATAAAAGAATATAGAGATGCAAGAAACCTGAAGTGCTTTCATTTGCTACGATGATTCCACCTGGTCTACCTTCCAGTGTAATCAAACAACCTGTTGATCCAAAAAAAGTGATTTTGATAACACTCAAATAAAAAAGTTGCTAATTGTATTTTTGGAGTGCTTAAGAATGCATACAGGATGCCATAATAATCTCAAAATGACCCAAACATATGAAGAAAAATTCAACCTAAAATACTCGAGTTGGAAAGGATGCGACATGTTTCCATGATGTTCCATACCAGAAGAGTCGTCCCAAGTCATGAGGAGCTAAACCCTGAACGCCCAATAGCCTTAGACAGTAAATCTTATTTCTAAAGGGATTCAGGAGTTGACCCTAGAGGTATGCAAGTTAACCCAGCACAATTGAGCAGAGTAGCATGTTTTCATGAGTCACCACCTGGAACTGAGTTGACACTAGAATAATCTCAACTGAAAGACCGAACGCAGTGAAAAATAGCCCCTCTACGACTCAACCCAAGCAGCTTGAGAGTCGACCCCTACCAAGCACAAGTCTACCCGAGAATGGCCGTAGAATAAAAATCAGCACTTTCTTGAGTTGATATGAGAAGAAGACTCGGCCCCTGAAGATCACAAGTCGACCCTTGAAGAAGTCGAATCAAACACTCTACATGTGACACTTATAATTGCTAGTTTTTGTGAGAACTTAGAATGACTCTTTCTCCTCCCAATGGCTATTTTCACCTCCCCAATATCTATAAACAATTTTCCAACTACTTATTTAGATATAAATGCATTCAGACACCTAAAGAAAACAAGAAAAAAGAGGAAAACAAAGAAAAAAGAACCATTTAAGTGAGAGCATTCAAGATCACAACTGCCACACTTGAGAGCTTTGAAGGCAAAAACTTCTAGCCATTCAACAAGGACACCATTGCTTCCCATACGTGCTTCATCAACTTACATCAACTCATTAATGAACTTTTCTTTCTTTAGATTGTATTAATTTATTTGTGTCGTAACAAGTTTTAATAAGCTGAAACTTGTGGAAAACATCCATCCAAATCTTTAAATTGGATTGTGTTGTAATCAAGCCATAGGAAGACATTAATTAGGATAGTTTGTGGTTGATTTTCAAAAAAAACCAACAAAATTTGAATGTGAGCCCGACAAAACAATAAATCCGAAATCTATGGAAAGATTATAGTAAAATTTTCAAAAAATATATCTTGAAGAGTAGACGTAGGTGTTAAGTTTGGCGTCGAACTACTACAAAAGTTTGATGTTTATTATGCTGTACTTTTTATTCACCATGCATTCATTCTATATTTACTCTTCCATTTCATTATTCACTACATAAGCACTTTGAAAGGCAAATTTTCAATTACACATATTTATAAATTTTGAAAAACCCAATTCAATCTCTGCCCTCCCCCTAGGTTGCGTAGTTAGGCAACACAGCCAATCCCTGCGGAATATACCAGTCAATATATTTGTACTCTAGGAGCCAAAATGTGTTTCTACAAAACAGCTATAGCACGCTTATTTTGTGTAATAAGTTGCCTAGCTTTATCCCTTGCATCACCCTGCAAAATCAAATGCGATTCCAAACAATTAACGTATTCACATTATTCATTTTTTATATGTGGTGAGCAGCAAAATATTTAAGGCCCTTAGTGAACCCAGCTTCTATACATGTTTCGCAGCTCCCGGTTGCACATTCATTGGTTGCTATTCATCAGCCATTGCATCATTCACAGAGTTATCAGTTATTAAGGACCTGTTCTTTAGGGGGTAAAACACTTAAGAATTTATATTTTTTGGATAAGTATTTTCTAGACAATATTTAAATAGAAAATAATTTATCCATACTCATTTAGGTATTGAAAAGTGACTTAGGAATCTATTACCCATATTCTTTTATATTAATATTTTTCGAGATAACTTGTTATGATCTATCCATATTTCTATAGTACCCTTTATATATATATAATAAAATATGATATAGTATGAT
>JAOXJJ010000263.1:15244383-15257242 GCA_025769935.1 Phoenix roebelenii | reverse complement strand
TATATTATATAAGAATATATTTATTTTTATGTTTATATAATAATATTATAAATATGGTAATATTATAATATATTCATAGCAATAAATATATAATAATATTTTTGTATTATTATATAAAAATTAATATATATAAAAATAGTATTATGTTATATTATCTACTAATATAATATATAATATAAATTATACGTTATATATATTATATACATGTAATTTAATATAATATATTTATAAAATATATAATATTATATTATATCATATCATATTTCTTTGCTTAGAAGTATTTTAGGAATAAAATAAAAAAGTTATTTTACTGGCTGAGAAGAAAATGACTTTTCCACCTTTTTGATGGATAAAACTCTCTCCTCATTTAATGGGTAAATACTATCCATCAGAAAATAACTTACCTAGGTGAAGCTGAATGGGTAAGTTGGTCAATGAAAATGTTGACCAAATTTTCCATAGTATTTATCCAACAAAGAAGAGGCCCTAAATAATAAGGCTGGGCACACCATTATTAGTTGCTGCCAATGGTATCGGCATCCCCGGCTCCCAATTTTCCATCCAAAGCCAAATGAATCAAACCCATACCAGAGAAACTTCAAGCGCTGCTGTTGATTGTTGGAAATCTTCCCTTCAGCCTACAAGATTAAGGACCTGCCATTCATAACCCATGGGCAACATGCATCATGGATTCTTCTAGACAAAATTTAACAAAATAAAACTCATTTTCTATGTTCAAAACCAGAGTTGCTGGTAATTGGCCAGATCCGGGCCAACTCTGCCTGTAAATTAAATCTAAACAGTTGAATATGACCGTAGCATTAAATATTTATATGTAAAAAAAAAAAAATCATATATTTTGGAATGATTTTATACATTGATAAATAAATTCAAACTACACTTTGAGCTTAGTGTGAGCCAAGCTTGTCCTATCAGGTGAATTGATATATAGCCCCACTTTAAGATCAGAATAAACTTATATTCTTTAGTGCATTACTATCATATTTACAATAATAAACCATTGTAAAGTGCATTTACTATTAAATATATTATAAATATCAAAAAATCCATAAGCCTATTTCAGGTTTTCCAGGCCAATGTACAAGCACATGTCCTATCCCATTCTTTTTTTTTTATTTTAATGCGAAAGAAGGCGCATTTCATGCTTCTTAATGTCCCCATAAACAATGATGCACCGCGTTTCATATCAGAGCATAATAAGTGCATGACATTGCGAGCACTTTTCCTTTTGAAGGCATGAAAGCCAAGATGACAAGCTCTCATGATGACTAATGTCTTCTACGGACATTCAACTCAATAATACCAATCATTACGTACACTTCTATGGGTGTATCTTGTGAAAAATACGTAAGGTGGGTGGAAAAGTGGAGAGATGAACGTAAAGGCATCCATGGAAAGCAATGGAAAGAAGAAAGCTTTTAAGAGACATCGACGCAGCTAACCTAACTGCCCCGGATTTTGAGGCCACCAGCGGATCATGAGCTTTCCTCCTTTCCTACGCTAGTCTCCATGAACTTAGAATTTAGAAAGCTATTAGAGGATCCGTAAAGTGGGACAACGCGTTTCTTCTGACTACGTTGTATTCAATGGCCTTCCGCGTGATTTTCGAGATCAAATGTCGCAAACAGCTGTTTCATTTCGCGGCGGTTTCCAAATATTTTTTCCATGTCATAAAATATGTTACAGGCAGTCTAGACTAATCATTCTCAACGACATGATGCATGTTTTAAACAATAGCCAGATTCACTAAAAAAATAATGTAATAGCCAATTGAATAACTCCGACTCTAAAAGCCACACAGTGTGCTCATATCCACCATATCTAACTATACATGTACATGAATAAAAGTGACATACGTGCACTTGCACACAAATTTGGCAAGTTCCAAAACCCTACCATATTTTAAACCATATAGGACTGCACAGCCTAAATGGCCACCATATCATCCATCACGAAAATGGATGGTTATCAAGAAGAGAGGATCGTATTGGATGCCGAACACAGTACATCGCATAGATTAGTGACCGCATCCATCCTCAAGATGGAACGATTTGCCAGCTATCAAAGGTTGTACATCCCTCTACAATGCAAAGCTCATGCCACAAATGATCCTTATTAGATATTTCTTTTACTATAATATTATTATTCTTGATTATTCAATAGATAGCTTGCTTCATATACGGATCAAATAAAACAAGCTATAAATGTTACTTGGTTCGAGTATAAAGTATACTTTTAGATTAGAATTTGCCATACTCAAGTATGAAGAGTTGACAGCAGTCCACTTCCAAAATATAAAGAAGAATCAAGATCGAACTCGAACTAGCTAAATCTATATGCAATAAAAATTAACAAAATAAATTGATAAAGATCTATGTCAATCCCCTGTTATATAGACTCAATCCTCTCTTCTAAAAGGTTACACTTGAGTTTAATCACTCAATACTCAATTTACCCTCATTGTTATCTCTTGTTGCTTCTCTTTACAAAATAATTAGAGGGGGATCTGTATGATTTTTTTAAGGGATGAAACAGAAATAAAGATAAAAATTAAATTTCATTCATTAAATAGACCATCTTATTTGGCTATCTAAGTTAAGAATTTATATTTTGATAGATATTTGTTTAGTTTTATATGGGACATGAGACTATTCTAAAACAACAAATTTGATTTATTTAATTAATAGACCAACAACCCACCTCATGGCACTTGTTTGTGATGTTGGAAGAAGGAAATACCAACAATGCTTATAGACAATGATCTAAGACTCTCTCTCATTTGACAGGGCTTAGAGAGCATGAAAAGTTAACAAATTATTTGACATCACTTTCATTTTGTAATTTTATTCAAAAAAATTAAAATATAAATATATAATGTATAGTCAATTATTGTTAAAATATAAATATAATGATGGTGGAAGAGACAGTGGTAGTGACACTTTAAATAGTGAAGGTGGTGTTTGATGATTGGATGGAGAGATAGTAATATGGTACATATGGGAAGACGGCGGTGGCTGCAATGGTGGCGTGGATGGTGGGGTAGTGGAGGCGGTGCTGGCGGTGGAACACCAACAATGTGATAGAGATGGGCAACAATGATAGATTGTATGGCGAACATACTAATGATAATGGTGATTAGCAAAGATGGCACGAGTAATGGTGGCAATTGTGGCAAAGATGGCAACGACAATAGCAAAGACAATAATGACCTTGATAATGGTCGCAATAACGATGGACATGATGTTAGTAATCATGTTAAAGTATGAGTTTCTTGTTTTTAAAAGTAGTCAAAATATTTTTTTTTATTTATAATTTTATGATTATTTGTACTAATCATGTTTGCTTTCGAACAATATATCATATTTCAACTAGAAGAAGAATCTAACCCGAATTATGCAAAGGCGGATCTCATTTATATAAATCAATGCTATTCATCTCAATTTGAGAGGAATTAAGGGAAGAAAAGGTGATCTAGACCATGCCAATCTTTCTACCTCTTCCTAAACTTTTTTGAAAAATTATAGTTGAGTGGGTTAAGAAACTTACTTTCTTCTTCCTGATTGGATCAAGTTGGTATCAAAGATTCAATTCGCTACATCTGTGTAGGTCATAGTTTATGGTATAAATATATTAACGATATGAGAAGTTGGGAGAAGGCCTACCAATGCTTGAAGGACAAAGGAAAGTATTCGAGATCTAGGAAACTCGATCGATTGGCGAAAGGTACACCACCAAGCTTGTTTGGGCAAGAGATAGATGAGTGCACAAGCGTGCCACTGACATTGGACTAGTCTGAAAGATGTTGATCAAAGCAAGGATAGAAAATAGCATAGGTCCAAGTAATGTGACCATCAAAGACTTTTGCCACTATTACACTCTCATTCGAAGAAGATGAAATTGGATAAAGGGGTAGTGTTGGGCTATGGTAGAATGGCATAGTGCTGGACTATGTTCGGAGTGTAACACTAGGCTATAGTAAGGGTATAGCACTAGGCAATAGTAATGGTATACTACTAGGGTATGATAGAAAATCTAAGATACACCTACTTCTAAGATAAAAGATAAAGATAAAGATAAAGTAATATGATTGGATTGATTATAGAAGGATAACTTTGCAGCATATAATTCCACTATTTATAATTATACATAGTAACTACTCTTAACATAATAATTGTCCACTCTGACAATTACTTCATATCCGACCTTCAATCTTTGGGGTCTGGTAATTGATACCAGTTACCTTCTAACAACTTCACAATCATCAAGATCTACCAAATGTTAGACCAATACTCGTATTTATCTATCTTGATCTACCCTTCATTATCTTTAGCCTATCCCTGCATCACTTGTATTAGCCATCTTTTCTCATTTGGTCTACAATATAATTATCTATTCTTAGGAATCTAGAAACAGTATGATCGTCTCGGTCATCTACTGGCCATATTTTTAGGCCAATACTTGATCTTTCAGTCTGCTTCTGATTGAATTTTATCTGTTCAGCTTAGGTCTCCACCCTTAGTGTGATTTCACAACCAAACTCTATCCAGTCCTAGCAAGAGTCACGTGATTCTCACCTACTCTGATTCTATCAAACTTAATCCATATAGTGTTTGCTTTTGACCACTAACTAGACTAGTGAGATATGGTGTAAACAGACAACTAGTTCTACCTCGATGTATAATAATATGAAGGAATGCCTAATATAATTGAAGAAGAAGATTGTTCAACTCACCAAGATCGTATCTCGATTGGTGACACCTTCAATACAAGCATCACCAACTTCTTTTGCAAATCTATTCCACATATTTGGAAATGAGGATATACTCTCCAATAAGGAGGATGACAAACCTGCGGCAAACAGAATCCACCTCTTTGACCTTTCAATATCTAAGCTCAAATAGAGATTCTATATATCGATGAAACTATCGATGCAGATAGGTTGGATGATAGGCTTTACTAATTACAGACCTATTTTATTATTTATGGATAGACTATTATCTAGAAGATTGATTTTTCCAAACTCAAGCCGTCCCTTATCTAGTGGAATTCATATATAAGAAACAACGTTATCCCTAAGGTTAATTAAAAAGCAATTTTATCTAATCAACCACAAAAAATATCAATAGATTAAATGATCATACCTACAGGAAAAGTATAATAAATTTGTTTAGGAATACATCATTGAGCTTCAAAAGCAAGTTATCTCATTTGGGATCTCCATCAATGAACATGCAATCTTCAGGAACTATATCA
This sequence comes from Phoenix roebelenii, assembly GCA_025769935.1. NCBI lineage: Eukaryota > Viridiplantae > Streptophyta > Magnoliopsida > Arecales > Arecaceae > Phoenix > Phoenix roebelenii. The sequence continues at coordinate 15,251,968 of JAOXJJ010000263.1, read as the reverse complement.
AAGATCTCCATAAGAGCATTTGGAAGGAACTAAAGCTCTTTAAAATTGAAGATCAGTGAAGCTAGCATGAGGGTCATAGAAATCAAGGAGAAGAACTAACCTGGAGGACAACATAACTCAAAAATAGTAGTGCAAAATCAAGTCAGCAAGAGGAGCAAAGTAAGAAGTAGGACAACATAACTCAACCAATTTAGTATGATGATTGTAGGATTAGTGAATATACCAAGAAAAAATTATTAAAAGCTCCATCCTTAGTTGCAAGCAAGAAGAAAGAAATCAAAAGATAAGAACCCTGAGAAGAAAGGGAAGACGATCAAAGATCCAAGTGAAGTAAAGTATCACCGAGGCTATTGTAGATCCTAGAAGCTGGAAGAAAATTATTTGTGAAAGTCTAGTGTAGAAGCTAGGGTTGCCACCCAAATCTCATTTGCATCCCTACCCTTTTAAATGGATTCAGAAGGAAATCGAACTAAAGATGACCAAATAGTGTACCTATGAATCTGTACTAATTGAGAGGAATAATAGTAAGGTGACTTGTGAAGTAGTTCCTTTGAATGTCTTTTAAACCATCTTTAAGAGTCTATACATTTAGGATCAATATGCTATCTTTTATAAGTGGGAAAATAAGTAAGGACTCAGAAAAGATAGGAAGGAGTTTATTACCAATGCTTTCAGAACACAGGAAAAATAGATCTTGAGACTACTACCGAGATGAAGCAATTGTTAGTGCCTACAATAAGTTCATGTTGATGGTAATATGAGTAGCTAATGCTACTTGTGATAGCCCAAGCTCTCATCCCTTAGTACCACCAATCGATCGACCGAGATTGAGATTGTAGGAGAGTCATCGTCATCTACGATGAAAGATGGCAAGGAGTGCCCCTACCATAAGGTCCGGATATGGAAGTAGGGCAATTGGTTCGCTAAAATCCAAGAGCAAAGAAGATCAAGATTAGGAACCATCAACTATGATGATCTATGGATGTAGCAAAAAAGGTGATTGGATTGTGTCAACAAAAGAAAGGTGAAAGAAACCAATTGCAAAAGGATTGAGGGTTTCTGGATGAGCTAGAAGGGTCAACATTCAAGCAAATCTAAGTAGTTCAGCCATGATGCTAGGAAGCAGGCATTTCTCTATCTTCAATTCTGGTTTAGCAAGATCTAGATCCCTTAAACAAGGAGATCCCTGATTTAGGAGGATCACCAGAGCCGATATGGAACTCCTTGATGACTTCCAAGTTCATCAAAACCTAGTCAATTTTTTAGAAAAATCAATTGTAGCCTAGTTGTTTCTCGAGTACAACAAAACCTTACAAGGCAACTGATTTTTTACTGTATCAGCCACACCAGTAGTCCCACATGAGATTTTCTAATCCCATGCACAAAAGAAAGATAGACAATAAAATAGAATTTAACCTTTATAGAGGTTGGATTTTTGTCATTGTTGCTCAGGTTTGATTGCTCAGAATGCTAGGGATCTTGAAGTGAATAGAATACAACCCTTTCCTATAAACTTTTCTTGCGTGCTCTTGATCTTGTGGTAGAACTAAATAATTAGAAGTTGAAGTTCTTTCTCTATAGTATTTGGAAGCTCTCTTTAAAATGGGTGGAGGCTTTCAATGGTTACTTCTCAAATTGATACTCAAGTTAAAGCTCTAGAACTAGTTATTCACTTAAATTCCTTTTTTCCTTTTACTTATTCACTTAATCTCCTCAACCACCCCTCTAATTAAATTTGTAAGCATCTATAGCTTGAAACGATGTTGGAGAGTTGTTTTTAGCCGTTGGAGAAGCAAAAATAGCCATTGGGAATAAGAAAATTAATTATGGACTTGCAGAAAGACTAGTTGTTTGAAGAGTCAAATCTAGGAAGATCGATTCTCGTTCTTCAAGGATCGACTCAATATCTTCAGGGTTCGACTCTTCTTCTTCTTGGGTCAACTCAAAAAAGCACTAATTTTCACTATATTCTGTCTTTCATCTAAAACCACTCTAGGGTTGACTCGGCTGACCTTGGGATTGATTCCTACTTTATAAGGGTAGGCTCTTGAGCTATTTAGGTCCCCTTATAGAAAGGCTATTTTTTACTATGTTCTATCTTTCGTCTGAGACTGTTTTAGGATCAACTCGGTTGAACTTGGGGTTGACTTGTGAAAGGAAGTAAGTCTTCTCCATTATGCCGAGGTCGACTCGTATAACTTTAGGGTCGACTTCTAAATCCTTTAAAATCAAAGTCTTCTATCTAAACCTATGGGCATTTAGGTGTCAACTCCTCATGATTTCAGATCGATTCCTAGGGTTTTAAGGTCAACTCTACTTAACTTGGAATTGATTCTTCCACAATAAAGTTAGCAAAGTACTTTAAATACTTCTCTGACTTTAGAAGTTGTTGTTCTAATCTTCTCCATGCTTCTCTAACCTTTCAAGCTTATTGAGCTTCTATAAAACAAAGTAACTACTCTAAGAATACAATATCATTAGTATCATACAACAAAGTAACTACTCAATTAGAAATAAGACCCATCAAAAGACTATCAAAAAGAGGTATATCAAAAACAAAATATGCCTAAAAATAGCAATCCTTGTTGTCTTAATATTAAAACACCTCTAGCGCTTCTGAGCCTCATTATAGCCAAAAAATGTATACCTAATAGACATTTTATCTATCTTATTAAATATCCATCATAATCATGCATAAAGCAAGTATACCCAAACTCATGAAGATGAGAATAATACACAGGTTACTAAAATGATACAATATTTTTTATGTAGAGTTATATGGCCAATGCTCCTCGAATGTGCCCTATTAATAAAATACGCTGCTATCTATAAGTAGACATGTTCATCAGGGTGGCCTGGTGTGGTTCAAGCTGGCTCAACCTAATGTATAAATAAAATTAGTCAAGCCTAGGCCTGACCTAGCTCGATCTTTAAGCCTATTTCCCAAGCACGAACCTCGTATTTACTTAGACTTCGGGACACTTTTACACTTCCTTTCCAACTTTGATCTTTTTCTTTCTCCTCACTTCTACAATGTCAAGAGTTTCCAATAACATTACTATATCTCTCCCGTTTACAATCTCCCATAAGTCCAATCTAATCAAGCATGATTTAATACAAGATTTCTAGTGGACATAATTGGTGTTGTTCAATTTCTTAATTCCAACGAAAGAGATGGTTATATTAACATAAGTTATGATGATAACCTACTGAATCACAATAATAGAAGGTCATGCACTGGCATATAGCAAATTACTGAAAGTTCTTCAATTATGGCGTGCTACTAAAATACCAAACGGCAATTTTAAAGTTTATGGCTCTGGTACTATGCAGCACAACACAAATTTAATATGATCAGACACACTAGCCAAAAATCAGAAACAAATACTATAATACTAAGAATAGAAGGGGAAATTGAAGAGAAAAAATAGGTTCTATTAAACAAACTTATAGAACTACACTCCGTTCTCGCTCCACCAGGAAGAAGACACCTGATAGTCTTCTTTGTTTTTCTCTTTGTTCTCTTTAAAACTGAACAACTCTCCTCAAAGACACCAGATCGAAAGTAAAGCTTTGATAAAAGCTATTGCTTCTCAAGTTTGACTGGAACTCGGACCGTTTGACTATTTTGTCCATTTCCCAAACTAGCGCACCATCCTGGACCTAAAACCTAGTACTCCTACTCAAAACATAGGGTTGGGCCTGGCACCTTTAAGAACAAATTCACAAAGTGATTCTAATTGCTGCCTGGGACCTACACAATGCCTAATGAAGAGCAATTTCTAATTCTAGATTAGCCCAACTAAATCAAACCAAATGATGTTAGGATAAGCCATGACATGATGTACCTATTTTATGGCCCTTATCTTGCCTAATATAAATTGATATATCTCTTTTTTGTTACTTATGGAAACGTCTATAGACCACAGTTAATGGCACTGAACCAGAACAACAGTAGAATCTTTGTACAACAAATATTGGAAATCCAGTGGGAAGTCAAGCATCCACAATCTGTGTTTTGTTGTTGGGTTCGGCATTAGCCAGCCTAGGGATCGCAGACAAGCAAAATTTTATAGCTATCCAGTCCATCCTGAACCCTAATAGAACCCATCTAATAAAAGCATATAGAATTTGGGAGGGATTTGGGATTAAAATTTGAAACCTATTAGAATTTGGGACGGATTTAGGATTTGCCCTTGAGTACCAGCTACCCAAATCTGATTTTATAACATACATATATATAACATAAAATTGTATATATTATGAGGGGATTTGAATCCTAAACTTCAAGAACTTTTCACATCTTTCTTTACCACTAAGCTGCAAAACTTATTTATATTTAGATTGTTTACCAAATTATTTATAGTAATCTTTACTTGTTATTATTTTTTTTATGTCTTTATAATACTAGGTCGGGTGCCTGATTTGATCCAAATAATCTAATTCGAATAAAAATTAATTGGATGAGTTCGGCTATCTCACAGATTTACTGTTTTTTTATAGAATGTGTTGGAATTTTTAGATAAACTTTTAATTAAATTTCGGATAAGTTCGAATGGTAAACAAGTCCGGATAGAGAAAATTTTGGAGGTATCCTATTTGTCCTGAACCAAGCCAGTGAATTGATGTTTCAAAATTTTTTAATCATACTTTTGCTCCCTCAAGAGTTTTTAGCAACTAAATATTACCTGACAGTAGTAAATCTCAGTTTTACCATATCACTCTTTGTTTCAAAAAAAAAAAAAAAAGAAAATCCCTTTACAGCATCTCAATTGCAGACAATTTCCTTGGGATCTTTGTTCGTCTTGCGACCTGTCATTTCACCAAAACGAGGATGTCTCAGAATTTAAAAATCTTGCACATGCCTGGATATCTTTGGGCAAACATGACAGAGAAAATTCACCAGGACCATGACATTGACATGCTACTAATGGAAGGATCCAAGAAGACTAATTCCCCTCTCCTATTATATTAATTAATTTTTGTTTCACATTGGCAGAGAAAAAGACCACCAAAAGAGAGCTGGAAAGGATGGTAAAAATTCGATTTGAAAGGAAGCAGGTATAGAAGCAAAGCCCGATCAAATGAAAGTGATGTACCACGGTCAAATTTGGCTGCTTTTGTTTAGTCGTATCAAAGTTGCTTTCAGTAGTATGACCCAAGGATTCCATTATATATGGACGTTCAAAATAGTGGAAACTACGCGTTTTCCAAATGCCCTTGTGTGCCGTTCAGTTTCCCAAGCAAATTAGAAATGATTCCCTCCTCTTTTTCTTTTATGTTGAAAGAGATCCAGTCGTATTCAGATTAGTTTACGGCGAACCAGTATTCAAGCCGTGGTTTTGTAAACACTAAAATGTCAATTTATTTTATATTTGTGAAATATAGTCAGGTTACTTTTTGATTACCTCTGAAGGAGAGGGGGGGCAGGAAAAAAAGAAGTGCTTTAATCCCTTGACAAGGATAAGGTCGACTTTGGTCTTTACCCTTTAATGGAGATGGAGTCTTGATGATCATCTTTTTGTGGAATAACATGACTAATTTGTATTGTATTTCTTGGTGTTGTAAACTCAGGGCACGTTTGGTTCGCAATCGGTATCTGAATGGATTTAAATGAGAATCAAAATGGCCATATTTCATGATGTGTTTAGTTTGTGATAAAAATTGGAATTGAAATCAAAATAAAATTTAAATACTGAAAAATAAAGTAAGAATTGGATTTCGGAAGAGTGGGGCATTTCTCATTCTTTCTCGAATTGAAATAGAGATGGAACTATTCCCAACCAGACAGCTAGAATGGGAATCACTTATTTTCATTCATATTCCAATTCCAAAGTCCAACTCCCCGAACCAAATATGCCTTCAGAGTTTAGAGGCCTTATCTGCTTAATCTTTGCAAATACCAAACTCTACCTCCTTATGTTCGATTTTACCAAATTGTTGAACAAATACCACTAGTTCGGTGTAATTTCTATGTGCTCTATTAGTTAGATATGAAGCTTAGTCAAAGTGGCGTCTCTTTCACTATTTGATGGATAAAAATGAAATCTTGTTCGTATTGCTCTGTTGTTGTCGCATGACCCGATCAACTTGATTCCACTGACTTCAGGAATGGATACAACTATATTTTTATTGTTGTCTTTTCTCACACAGTAATAATTTGTTAGGAGGATTTATTAGCACATTTTGGATTATCTCTTGGAGTGTGCTGTTAAACTTATGTGTGATCATTGTGCATGCAGCCTCATGTGGTGATATGGCTCAGGTGATTGGCCTTGTGCAGAACGGTAGTTGAACTAATATGGAGATTAGTGTAATACATATGCAAACTATCTCTTAGAAATATCCACCTCTGTGCTTAAGAAATTCATATATTAAAAAATATTTTTGAGTGTAGGGTTTTCTTTTTCTTGTTTTGTAATTATACAAGGATAAAAGGAGGTTTTATAATAAAATTAAGCAATCAAATTGTAATTAATGCTGTGGAGAGAGTTGCTTGTATGTCGCAAATTGGATTATAATAAAATTGCTAGTATCTTTGGACAATTAAGCAATATATGTGATACACATCTTATCCAATATAATTGAATATAATTCGTCTTTTTCATTTTTGTTTTGTTCATGTTTTTGTTTCTTTTTATAACCCTTGTTGGTTTGTTTGATCAGACATAGCTTATCCTTAATTTGAAGAAGTTCTATGTGTAAATGCTTATGAATGCTTAAGTTTCTTGACATGATGAATTTGCTTGTGTTTCTGTCTGAAGGTTGCATGTCGAACTTCGTTTCGTTGATGTAAGATGATAAACCCTTTTGTGCCAAGCTTAATACATCAATTTCAAATGCAGCATGCAAAGGGTTATAAACTATGCATGACAAAATTCTATGCAAACTATCAGAATTTTGAAGAGGATGATATTCTAAGGTTGTTAAAAATATAAATTTAAACTATCAGCTACTAATCAGTGTTCAGATTGTGTAAGGAGTTAAGGTGCCATTCAATTTTTTGTTGGGGCGATGTGAGAAATTTACTAGTTTGTTGGCATATATATATATATCACATTCTTGAGACAGTGACATACATGCCATTTTGTAATGCAAAAGCAGCTATCAAATGATAATGGTTTCTCATAAAGGCATGCAGATCTCTCGGTATATTAATAATAGTCATTCTCTAGTGATTATTCTGTTATAATAAATGTTATGCATTAGGAAAAATTGTTTTTTGATATTTCCATTACTTATATGATCAAATAATGTTTTTAACAATTGAAACATATGTTCTACTTTAAAAAATTCTTTCCATTTTTATGATGGGACATAATCAACAAAGTCATTTATTGCAATAGGTAGGGAGGATAACAAACAAGAAGAAAAAAGAAAAAAGGCTAAGAGAAGAATAAGAGAAGAACAAAAGCACATAATATTTATACAGTTCGGTCTATTGACCTACATCGACAAACAAAAATGATGTAAAAATTTTACTAAAAAATTAGAGATTATAGAGTATAAGAATTTCTCAGAAACCCTAGCCCCCAATACACCCAATTTCTAGGATAATTGTTTTCTTCCCTTAGGGTTATAATAT
>JAOXJJ010000263.1:15228000-15239336 GCA_025769935.1 Phoenix roebelenii | reverse complement strand
GGACCGGTACGGGACCGGTTCGGACCGGTACGGGACCGGTTCGGACCGGTACGGGACCGGTACGGACCGGTACGCCATCGGTACGAACCGATTTCGTACCGGTCCGGGCCGCCACCGGTACGCCGACCGGTACCGGTACGGCGGACCTTGATTTTGCTGCTATAAAACTCGACAATAAAATCCTATATTCTTGTAGTGCACCTTTCCTAATCTTGCAGCAAACCTCATCTATAAGATGAATACCTCCCTGGCAAAAGGATTCCACTATCTCAATGTGATTAAGGATCTGTCTCTTCCTAAGCCTGCTAAAATTTCCCCCCTGAAGGTACAGCTTGAAGACCATTAGGAAGGAAGAAATTCTCTCAAATCAACAATCCAAATAAATTTGCTTAAAGGGGACAATAAGACAAGCTACTTCATAGAAGGTGAACTAATCTATCTCCGTAGTCCATACAACTGATTTTTATGGGATTGGTCTTTAGTGAACCTTATAAGGCATGGTAGAGGAATTCAAAACATTTTTATGGATATTCTAATACCCCTTTTAATGCACATATTCCATTAAATGGTCTGTTCTTTATCCTTCAAACTACTTGGATCTCTCTCCTTTAGACCACATTTTCATGGAGGAAGAAGTCGGAGTGGATATTTTTGATCTTGGCAGTGAAAAAGTTCTTCTCCTTAGTGAGTTTCTAATTCTTTTCTTGGGGAAGATATACGAGAATATCATGAAGCTCTTTCAACATGATGTAACAAAACAGTGTTAATCTTAGTACATTAAATAATCCTTTGTCAACATAATCCAAATAAGGAAGGGGTTTTCCGTATATGAAAGACTTCCACCATATTAGCCTCATTAATGAGGTCTTCAAATCATTATCAAAGTCTTGGCTACCAGAACAAAGCACTTCTTTCCCAAGCTCATTAGCCATCTCAGCAAATCTTACTTTAGGGTTATTTTGTGCTTGATAGCCCTACACAAGTTCACTCCACTATAAAGCATCACAGAGAGAAGGCATCATACTCAAACTTGAATTTTAAAAAGCTTTTCACTGAAATGCATTTATATTTTCTCCTGATCTTTTGAGGTATAGATAGTTTGGAAGAAATGAAGATCATGGACAAACACTGCCTCACTATTAGCAAATCAGTTGTACTCTTGACTGGATCTCCGCATAAATCTTTCACCATTCTTAGATGACTCAAACAAGGTAATACACTCTCTCCCTTCCTCTTCATCCAGTGGCTAATGCATTGGATAAAACAGTCTCAGCAGGGTAGATTTTGGTCTTATTTTTGGATTTGGTCCAATTCTGGCAACCAACAAAATCATTGTCCTTCAATTCATGGATGATACTTTTTTGTTTTTTTAAAACCCAAGGAAGAGCAATTGGTTATGAGAAAATTGTGTCTCCACATTTCAAGTTGGCTTCAAGAATAAAAATTAACTCTTGCAAAAACCTACTTATCCACCATGGAAATAGCCTGCTATCTTACTTCAAAGCAAGGTATGCTGTACCGGCATTGGTAGACGTACAAGTCGCCTACCAGACCGGTACGGTATCGGTTCGGACCGATTTGAACCGGTACCGAACCGGCCAACAACGCAGAAAAGCGCAGCGTGCATGCGGCGTGTTATATGCCACAGAGTGGCATTTCTGTGGCATTTAATGCCACAGGACTCCAGTTCGCACTGACCGAACTGGTCCAATTCCATCAGGTTAACCCTTGTACTGGTCCACCCTCGTACCGGTCAGTTCAGGCCTGTACAGAACTGTTTTTCACTACGGAACGGGACCGGTCAGGCACCGGACCGGTCCGGTACGGGCTGAACCGGCCGATACGGGCTGGTTCAACATACCATGCTTCAGAGCATGCCTTTTAAACTAAACTTGATTCGTTACCTATCAAAATCTAGCCATCCAGATCTAAGGTCTTATTAGGGCATCAAATTGGATGTTCCTCACAACAAAATAATAGACAACAAACTACAAAATATATCTATCTATGGGAGAACATTTGATCTTAATGAACTCCATTCCCTCCTTGCTCCCTTAATAGTTGCACCTTGGTATTGAACTTGCCCTAATGGCTTTTTCGCCAAATCTGCAAAACATGCATGTCTTTTTGAAAGTCAAGGCTGACATCGCAAGTGATTTCTGCCTGGTTAACTAGAGAAAATACTTCTTGGAAAGGATGGAGTTTGGCTATGTATTAAAGGCCTGCAACTTGCTTTACTTAGAAGGTAGAGGATCCTTGGATTTTTTTCAACAATAGAAAATAAAGATCATATTGAACTATTATCAAAGAAATGACTGACTGAACACTTTTGAAGCCCCCCTTTAGTCACCCCTCCATCTAGAAAGTTGCATCACACTATGAGGAAAGTTTCTTCCATGGACGTATCTTCCTTCTTAGCAAAAGGGAAAGCATCTAATTTCAAAAGGTCAGAAGACCAGCCCCTCTTGTCTCTTAACCCAAACCTCTCTAACACTTATGAAGATGAAAATGGAATAATCATGAATGTCCTCAAAATAGAGAGTGGATTCACATATTAAAATCCCATTTTCTATTCAGAAATCAAGAATTAGCTAATAGGGGAATTTGCAAAACCGATGAGTCCTCTCCAACCTAAAAGACCATCTCAAAATAGAGATCTTTCACCATTCTCTCATCACCCAACCCACCAGTACCAGAAAGATCTGGGCTGAGAACAAACTTCTAGTGTTGCTGATCAGACTGAGGTTAGAGCCAAGCACTTATGTCCCTTGAACAAATCTGGCAAGGCAGCTTTTCTTCTTCATTACCTAGCCAAATCTAAGGTGGGGGAGGGGAGAAGAGCATCATCTTCACCTAGATTTAATAGCCAATCATCACATATGACATCATAACTATAGCTGCTATTCTTTTTTGAATTTTTTTGTTTCTTCTTACATGCCAGCATGATTTGCAGGACAGGTTTGGGAACCCATACCAGTGCCATGCTGGTATTGTGTCAGTATAGATTGGTTTGTGATACCAACACTTGGTACACTCCCATACCGAGTATCGGCTCACTACCTATATAGTATGGTAGGCCCAGGACAGGGTGGTATGTTCTAGCAAACCATGTATGGCCCTGACAAATATGAGCAGGAAAGGAGCTGTTTTTCTGCTTATCTTTCTCCTGTTTTCTTGGTAAGCAAACCTAGGCTTTGGAATCAACATACTAAAAGAGTGTAGAGACGGTTAGACTATGGTTGACTCAAGGTTGAGCTACCAACATATGACCAGTCACCAAAGTGATAGATATTCGAATAGTAATTACGATATGAACTTATTAAAAAACCACAATTGCAAAAGATTCTTGTGTGACAACTTTCAATTATAAAAACTGAACTAAAGCTAGCTCTAGAAAGGATGCAAAAAGATATAACACTAATGTCAAGTTATATAACAATTTATATTTGTAAAATCATGGTTAAAAAAAATGCATAGGATTACCTACCATATTAATTGAGCTTTGTAAAATAAAGAATGTCCCCCCTTTAATAAAATAATAAAGAAAATTGCACAATTATTACGTAATTAAACATATTGAAAATACAATAAAATCTTTAAGCAGCAAAAGATGATAACTCAAAAAATGAACAGATATGATACCCAAATTTTTGTGTAGAAACCAGTCCATAGAGGCTCCCATCTTCCTCAAACAGTTGAAAAAATATTTAGAAATAAGAAAAACAAAAAAATCTACAGCAGTTTAGCAAGATAAGTAGATTTCACGAGTGACCTCTCAAGGCACCTTGTGTTTGATGTGATCTAGAGGTATATTTCTAGGGTAAGGACCTGGCTGCGACATTGCAACAAAGCTCTGTTGTTTCTAAGTAGGAGCTCATCTCAGAGCTTATATGAGACGAAACTGATCAACTTGAGTCAGGCTAGGCTCAATCTTGAGCCAAACTTGAACCACCATAGTACATAATGAGGCAAGCCCAAGCAAGGTGATAATTAGCTCACATTGACTCATTGCACCCCTAATAGCTCATGTTCACATCAAATCAAATTACCAGCTTTCAATGTATAAATCTCTAACATAAACTGTAAAAAGGAAAGGAAAATAAAATCATTTGATAATGAATAAAGTATATCTACAAGAAAAAAATATTGATTAGAACTCTTCAGATTATGTATTATCCTACAGGATCAAAAACAGAGTATTGTTAGGACATGAATTTTGTTTTAGTTCAGTGCAAAAAAGGGATCAGCATTTGAAAATGATAGAACCAACCCATATCTATAGTCAACATCTCCAATTGTATTTGGGAGCTCAAACTTACAGAATCTGAAGACTGATCATAGTATCAAAATCAGACCCAAATGATGTAAGATTATTGAAACTCAGGTTCCTGCAGTATGTGTCCCACATCATATGCATTCATAAGTGAAGAAGAAGTTTAAAGAAAAAAAAAATACTAAACATAAAAGACATATTTGAAACTGAAGAGTAAATATTACAAGGTCTCCAGTAGCTGAAGACTGGCCAAATTCATTATTTCTCCAGCAAGGGAAGTGTTATGCAAATCTCTGAAACATATTCCACACTATCATACAAAACTGTGAAGATTGAACAGGAATACCGAAAACCGAATGCAGAACTGTATAGCAAATGACATACAATGTTTTAAGGTCTAGAAGATCTCCAAATGTAGGAGTTATTGCTCCCAAGTCCACATCAGAAAGCTCCCTAAGGATATTAGCAACAACATTATTATTGGACTGCCAAAATTATCAAGAAGCCTAATATTTGAATCTAAAGAAATTTCAAAGCTCACAGTGATGTAACAAGGCTTCCATCACAACCAACATGCTTCCATTGTGTTGGAGAGCATGGATCATCTTCCCATCCAAAGTCAAATCCAGTTGATTGCTGAATAACCTGAAGTGCGGAAACTGCATCATGTAAAAGAGTAGAATGGCTAAGAATCAATGCAGTTGCACAGACTTAGAAAAAGCATAAATTAATTAAGCACTTATTGAAACCTGTGGTTCCTGAGCATTCCAGGGGTATATCAAGAATTTCATATATTTCAATGGCATTCACTAGTGGGTAGAAGCTGGCATTCCGGAATGTGATATTCAAGTAATCAACGCTCTCCGCCGAATAGAAAATTGAACTAGCCTCTGCATGCTTCACACTATAATCTGAACTGACAACATTGTCATTAATCAGAACATCAAATGAGGAAGAGACAGGCATAATGCCCGCAAAATACAGGACCACATAATAGTCTCCAAGATTATCAAGTGGGAAGTTGTAAGTCAACATATTTCTTCTTGCCAGAACCCTTGCTGTCTGAAGAATGGAAATAGGAGGGCTCTCCCTGATCCCTGAAAGTCTCAGAGGAGTTGGAATTTGGAACCCTGCTGTCAAATGTGACGGTGAAAAATTCTGATCCACATCCCACACACGATCATAATAATCAAATGGATACCTGCCTTGCACATCAAGCAGTCAAACATAACAAGCACAATATAGTAGATTAAAAACAGTGCAAGAGATTAACATGAAGTGCGATATCATTACCTTAGTGAACCATTGCCAGAATAACCACAATTTATCCTGAAACGTTTCTTTAGTAACTTATTTGCAAATTCATCCAAACTATTCCCATAAGCTCCATCAGGAAGAGGGCGAACTTCCAGAGATGAGATAACAGGGAAGCCACCACCTTGGGTCGAGAGCAAGCAGAATGATAGGCTTTCCTTCTTAACCTTCCACACAAACTCCTCCACCCACGGATCGAGTCGGCTGAGATTCACAAAAGCCGAGGTCGCCGTCCCTACAGACACCGCAAAGGCCGGAGGCCGGTCCCTTCCATCATAGTTCTTGTAAACGAAGCGTGGCCTAACTAGAACCAGAGACAAATTTCCTGTTGGCAACCTATAACAATGGCGACCCTGTCCGGAATCCGGGAAGAAACGCAAGGGGAGCCGAGACACCGAACTCCCTTCAGCGAATTCAGCAGCAGTTGAATTGCCGGTAGTAACATAGGAGCTATCCGGGATCCATGAGATATTGGAAGAGTCAGTGTAACTCGTCGATCCACCGCAGGAGAGACTCAGAAAACCTGGTTGGCAAGCAGGGTGAGCTACATTCTCTGATAGCGAGTTCTCTTCCCAAGTGCCACCCTGTTTCTAAAATTGTAATTCTACTCTCGATGCTAGTTTTGCGAATTGTAGCAGCATGTTCTTTCAGCTGGATGAGTTCAAGAAACAAATATGAAATAGATGACGGGCTGGGTGCGACTTACCAGGGGGATCGGCAGAGGCAAGTCTAGTGGCGACGAGGCCGTGGAAAAGGAGGAAAACAACGGGGTAGAAGCAGCAGATTCTTGTCATGCCGTCCTTTGTCTCCTATCTTGGGAGGGACGAGAGAGGGAGGGGAAAGACGAGAAGGCATAGAAATGAGCGTGGGAGAAGGCTTGGGTCATTTTGTAAGACTTGGTCTTGTTTACTTTTCTTGAAGAGGAAGAGTTCATGAGAGGAGGGAGGAGGGGGAGAGAAAAAAGTGGCCCTCGTCGTCATGATGTTGAAAATAAAGAAAGAAAGTAATCGATGCATGGGGAGGTGAAGGAAGACAGGCGTGCTTGGAGGTTATGATTTTGGGGTTCGGTTGGTGGGTGATGGAAGAGAGGTCGAGCACTCTGACTAGTCGCCGCGAAGGCGGTACGTTCTACTGTTCGACCGGGAGACCCGAGCTGCCTTTGCATCGCACGAGCGAGTCCACCCGGGCACCCAACCTTGAATGCTCCATGGTGTGTGTGTTTCGTCCAGCAGGGGCTGACTTGACGGAATCCAGTTTGAGCATGTCTAGGTTTATTGATTTTGTAACGTTAAAATGAGTCCATAGAAGTTCAATATTAAACTAAAGTTTAAAACGGTTTTCTAAGATTAAATAATCCAAAAAAACAAGGCATTCACTACGAACTGTAAATTCGGAAGAAACATAGAATATTACGTATTAATGCTCCAATATAATATTTTAACTAAGCAATCAATTAACTATAAAAAAATCAGATAAAAAAATTAGAACATATGCTATGGTGCCACCAAAAATAATAAATAAGACCACAAAATGAATTCTAGTAATACGCTATCATTCTGTTGAACATAATAAGTGACGTGGAATCAAATAAGCATGGTGGCATAGCACAACCATATTTGTCTGGTTCACAAACGACATAACAATTCCAATGACTCATCAACATGATCAAACCGAATCAACTCCCGCCAACCAGAAGATCAAACCCAGCAGAGTAGACGCAGTTGACCTTCGAGATCGAGTTGTTCAGCTTGGCGGCCTGACAACCATTTAGCTCCACACCAAGCCGAACGAGTACAACATATTCCACTATAATTATGGCACGATTCTAGGTCATTATAGCATGATTCTAGGATATTATAGTCGGATCACATGTAGTTAAAATGGAATTTTTGACAATTACAGCACACCCCTTGGTTGTTAGACACACGATCTCCAGGGATACCATATCCTTCAGTTATAAATAGACCTAAAGATCCTTCCTGAAAGATAATTAGAAAAATCCTAGTTGAACAATACTTTTTCTCTCTAATCCCTTTTTAATTTTCATATCAAATTTTTTTTACTAACTTAAGCATCGAAGGGCCTACTTGGAGCAAAGCTCGGGCGGGTTCTCTAATCGCTTTGTTATCTTATATAGATCGACAAAAGTAGCCCATGTTAGTGATCTTAAGATAGGCAGTTACAATAAGCTAACTAAATCATCAACCTAAGCTAGGCCCTGAAGATGATTAAGCATAACATGAGGTCTGGCTTGATACTAGAAAGTGGCAAATAGGAGAGTCTTAGAGAATAAAGAGAGAAGTGCAAAGGGGGTAGGGGTGTCAATGGGGTTGATGATTCACTAACCAAATCTCAGATATAAAGTCTAGGCAAACTGAAAAATAGACCCAATAATGGTACAACGAGAAAAAGAAGAAGGGACGATTTGATCGATGAGGTTATGCTTCAAAGATCAAAATGCAAATAGAAAAAAAAAACTAGATTGAAGAATTCTTTACTTGGTAAAAAAAATCTCTTGAAATTTTTTTTATTAATATTCCAAAAGCTGCCCCTTACAATATATTACTGCATATTTATAAATCATGATAGACGAACCCTAATTTGGGCATTAAACCCTATGTAGAATCAAACTGAAAATAGGACTCGATAACAAAAAAATATACTAGAATTATTCTATTACAAATTTGGTAACTTGACAAAAATTTGATCCCTAATAAAAAATGCATAAGAAAATTTATGTCCATTTTTGCTTACAAATCTACTAGCAACTTCTAAATTTGGAATGATCTAGTTGGTCATAGTATCTATTAGCTACACCTTGTGTTACATGAAATAAACTATGGTTGGATTTGGGTCCCAAAATTAGTCATGAGGTCTTATTGAATTAGGTTTCAATTTATGTGGATCCATAGTGTTGCCTAGATATGCAGCCCAAGAGGAGGGTGAATTGGATTTTTAAAAAAATCTTTAACTAGAATGCAGCGGATAAACTATAATTTTAATATGAAAGATATAATGTGCTTTAAGCAATGAATGAATAATGGCAGAGATTAAAGTGCAATAGTGTAAAAAGAAAAACACACATAGATATAGACAATTTATAGTAGTTCGCTGTAACCCACACCTACATCCACTCCCCAAGATTTTTGAAAATTTTACTATAACTACCCAGATTACAGTATGGTTGTTTTACGAGCTCACAACCCAACTCGTTGTTTTTTCGGAATCACAACGAACCCAATCAATTTTTCTAGGATCACCAACCACAAACTTAACCCGTTTGTTTTCCGGTTTCACAAACAACCGAGTAAGTTTTCACAAGCTCACCAACCAAAATCTTACACGAATGCTTTTCGGATTCACAAACAACCCAGTCGATTTTCACAGGCTCACCAACCAAAACCTTAACCCTTGTTGAATCAGGGCCTTTATCAGTTTTAGAGCAGATAAAACTGTTACAACAGAGTTTAAGAAATATGTAATAAAAGCTGTGACTATTTAAACAAAGTTTCAAGGTAAATGAAATAATAAATATGGATCAGAAGCTTTGAAGATGGTTGTTGGCTGCAATCGAAGATCTTGATAGCATAGCAACAATTTCTCTGTTGAATATTTCAATTGATTTCCTCATAATATGGTTTTTTCTAGAAGGCTCTTTTGTGAAGATTTTTTATTTTGAAGCTTGAATTTTGGGTGATATAATTTTCTCACTTGATCTGCTCCCTCCTCTTCTTCTTTTCTTGGCGTTCCTTTAAATTTATAGACTGTAAGCTTTTCAAAAGGTACTAGATAGCCATCACACCAAAAAAACTATCTGTTGTCACCCAGAACAAGTACTGTGGAAAGTAACCGTTGGAGCTATTAGGATGCCAGGGGTCGACTCACCAGGTTTGGTGGTC
Source organism: Phoenix roebelenii (assembly GCA_025769935.1). Lineage (NCBI taxonomy): Eukaryota > Viridiplantae > Streptophyta > Magnoliopsida > Arecales > Arecaceae > Phoenix > Phoenix roebelenii. The sequence continues at coordinate 15,229,850 of JAOXJJ010000263.1, read as the reverse complement.
CTCCCATTTACCAAGGGAGATGGCTCACTAAGCATAGGAGTCAGCTCTTTTCTTCAATCCATACAAACTTCCTGCGCTTACCTCAAGGTTCGACTCATTAAAGTCGGGAGTCGACTCATGTAGATATTGGGTCGGCTCTTCAATCATAAGAGTCGCCTCATTCCTTTAGTGCACATAAGTTTCCTGTGCTCCCCCAAGGGTCGACTCATTAAAGTCAAGGGTCAGCTCATGTAGCAATTGAGTTGCCTCCTTAAACACAAGAATCGGCTCATGTAGTTGGTCTCAGGTGGTGATTTTTTCTCTATTTTTCTTGAACTATACAGGGGTCGATTCAGTTTCTATATGGGTCGACTCATTAAGTTTTTCACAAATTTTTCAGAGATCTTTGATTTTATGCTTCTTGATTCTTGAAGGTTGTAAGTGCAACTTTTGTCTAGGGGTCTAACCCTTCACATTTAAGCCAACATCATTAGAGTACACATTTAACTCAATTATTTTTGTGATCATCAAAATCCATCCTTTAGGATTAACATATAGCCAAAAATTCAAAATTTTATACATACATACTATTGTCGAATTCTTGTTTACCTGAAAATATGCTAAACAGATCATTGTTAGAACCGACAAATAAAGTTTAAATTAATTATACTCTTACCTTTTCTACTCGAAGAATAGTGGTCATAAGAGATCGATCCACAGGGAGGCGATTGGAGTTGTTTAAAAATTAAAACGTTCACTCGGATTAAAAATTGATTTTTGAATGATAATTAAAAAAAAATATTACGTCAAGAAGGTTGAATGATTCTCTGGTCTACCAGAGAATGTTTTCCATTTGAAATTAACGAAAAGATAGGCACTTAGATTCGAAAAGCATTTATATATTTAACTAATCAAAGAAGAGCTTTGGCATAGAAAATGGATGGAAGCTAAGAAGATTGAAGCCTGAAACATAAATTGCATAAAAGAAAATTGATGGATTTCATAAAAAAAAAATTGATTACAAAAATAAAAATAGAGATTGGAAGCCTAATGCTTCTCCTGGAAATAAAATAAAGAAAAGAAAAATAAACAATTGCATTGTTTCTCTCCCTCGGTGGAGCTCCCAAAAAAATAACATAAAATATTATTTGGAAAACAGAGCTCTTCTTCCTCCCTCTTTTCTTTTTTTTTCTTTTTTTCAAAAATGGAGCTCTCCTCCTCTGTTTCTTGCCCCGCCCCCCCAACTAAGAGATCCTCTCTCCTCTTCTCGTCCTCCTCTAATAGATCGCCGAAGACCTTGAAGCCAGCGATGGATCTTGGGATAGGAGGAGGGCGTGGTTTGCGGTCATTGATCGCATTGGAGCGGTCGCGGAGGCTGGATTCTAGGCGCTGTTGCATGCGAGATTGCTGGAGGAGAATGTGATGTAGGGAGATCACGATCAATGGGGTGCGGGAGGCTAGGATGGATCGCGGAAGAGGTTGGGAGAATGGCTGGATCTGCTTCGGAAGCTTCATTAACTTCCTTCTTTGGAACACGGAATGAGCGCTAGAAGAAGGGCGTGATCCATGGAGCTCGGACGCGGAAGAGCTTGGCTTACAGGCTGTTGGGAAGGAGGCTGATCCGGCAGAGAGCTGGCAAATCACTCGGGATGCTGGATGCAACTGGAACGGGCAGAAGAAGCCAGGAGGAAGGCGCGGATTTGGATGCGGGGCACTAGGATCACGAACTCGAGAAGAGAGGCTGGCTGCGGGATCACTTAGAGGCCGCCGCGGGATCTGTTAGATGTATGCCCCAGAAGCCAATCTGGCGGACACATTATTAATTCTGGAACATAAATTTATACTTGACTTTATTATTATTGAATAATAAA
>JAOXJJ010000263.1:15214970-15226556 GCA_025769935.1 Phoenix roebelenii | reverse complement strand
TTCTCTCCAACTGTGTGCTGCCTCAGTGATCCTCTACCTCGTGCGAAATCAGAAGAGGGTCAAGTAAAGAAGAAGCCAAGTTCCTTCATTTGCAAAACTTGGTTGAGGGCTTCTTCTCTTCACTCTATTGGCCTCCCCGTAACGACCGACACGATAAAGAGGTGGCACCTACGCGGATCCTCTGACGATAACTCCAAGCCAGCGCGCCTGACGTGGGCTACGGGCCCGAGAATGAACCTAGAGGTCGGCTGCAACGCGAAGCGCTTGGCTCCAACGGTGCAAGAGGTACATACTTGCGTCACTACATTTATTCGTTTATATTGCCGGACGCTTGACGGAATCCCGACTAAGATCGGGATGCTCTTCTGAGCCAATCTTAAGTCGAGTCCCGTCGACCTAGCGCATGCTCTCCTCCCATCGACCTCGCACATGATCTCCTCAATCTCGTGTTCGATCCCTCGACAAGCTCGTGGGGTCTTGGGTCCGAGTATCGCATTTTGGCGACTCGATATCCAAGCTCAGGGGCTCTGATCCGAGCTCGGAAACTTCTTTCCGAGCATAGGGCTTCAGCAAAATGAATCCAAGCTCGAAGGCTTGTATCGGGGGCTCGGCAAATTGAGTCCGAACTCAAAAGCCCCGCAAGCTTTCCTAAGACCAATCGCCTATTGGACCTAGCAGACCCGGGGTCCGAGAGCGACCCTCTGGCGGTTTGTGAGCTCAAGAGTGCAGCGAGGTGAGTCCGAATTCAAAGACCCTGCGAGTTCTTCTAGAGTGTATCAGGCCTAAGCTTGACTGCCTAGCGAGCATGATCAAAACCTAGGCCTACGGAGCCTAAGTCTATGAACTTAGTCGAACCCGAAGACTCGGGAGTAATTTGCTGGAAAGGAATTCAACTCCATCAGATAAAAGTTTATTTGCAATAGAAAGGATATGCGATTGTAACAAGAATCATCCATTGATAGAAGCCTGCAGGCTGAGTACAAATTCGAGGCTCAGCCGTACAATGAGTTCAGAGGCCAGCCTCGCTTACAAAAGAAACAAAAAAAAAGAAAAAAAGAGACGAAACAAAGCAAAACCCTAGGTGGCGGGCGCAGTGCCGAGGTCGTCTACAACTATCACCTCGACACTTTCCGTTGAAGCTTCCGCAGCTCCTCCCGCAATGGACTCGGCCTGCACATCACCAGCAGCTTCGGGGGCGGCGTCTGAAGCTCCTTCGGGACCCTCCTCGGCGGATGCCTCCCATGTCGCCTCCTCGGCCGCCTGGGCAGTTGCGTCTTCAGCCGTATCCTCCTCTTCCTCGACCCCCGCTCCCGGCTCGAGCAGATTGAGGTCGAAGTCGGGGCAGAGCCGCTTCAGCTGGTTGCGGAAGTCATCGAAACTGCGGATGAGCCCATCCACGGCTTCTTCCTCCATCAAATCGCGGAACTCTTCCAACTCCCGAAAGAGTTGCACCGTGTGTTGAGCCTCCTCCTGGGCACTCTTCTCGCGGGCCTCGATCTCCTCGACCTTGAACTGAGCGCCCTTCATCTCCTGCTCGCGGACAGCGAGCGCCGAGCGAGCCTCGGCCAAATGGGCCTCGGCAGACCGCAACTCCGACCTAGCCAGAGCGTGCGCGGCCTTCTCCTCCTCGAGCTCCGCAGTCAGCGCTCAGAGCTCATCCTCGCCTGCCTCCACCCTCGCCAGAAGCTCCCTCCGCTAGAACTCAGCCTCGCCGAGCTTCCTCTCGGCCTCCTCTTGCCTCCGCAGACATCTTCGGACCCGGTCCCGATAGTCTGCCGCCACCGAGATCAATGTATCGATCTCATGAAGATGCTGTAGACAGCAGATAAAGTAAGCTAGGATCAAAAGCACAATACAAAAAAAAGGGGTGAGGAAGAGAAGAGGTGAACTTACCCGGATGAAGAAGCGGCAAGTCTCATCTAGGAAATTATTAGATGTCATGGCCCAAATTTTGGCCTGGTCGGTCGGGAGCAGCGCGACGCGGAAGATCTGCCGCACCGTCTCGGTATTGTTGAGGGCCGAATCACCCTCGAAGATTGCCCACTCAGGGCAGTATGACCTCCTCTCCTGACGGCCTTCACCCTCCGAGGGACCGGGAAGGCCGGGCCTTGCTGGGCTCGGCGGGGATGGCCTTGCAGCCCCTTAGCTGCTTCCCGACTCAGGCCCCGATTGCTGAGGTTGGACTAGCGGCCGACCAGAGCGCTGAGAGATGGGGGCCGGGCAGGCAAGCACCGCAGAAGCTCCTGCGGAGATTGAGCCCCCTCGGTCGGAGCTCAGAACCTCCCTCCGAGCAGGCCTGGAAGACTCGGCCTGTGTCATGCTCACCCCGGCGGCCGCGCCGGATGAAGATCGAGCCTTCTTCCTCGGCTCGGACGGAACTCCACCCGTCTCGACTGTTCTTTTCCGAAACCGATCGTAGAGGGCAAGACTTTTCGTCACCATCTTTGGAACGTCTGAAGGAACAAAAGAGGAAAATGTTAGGACGTCAAGAAGACACAAAGGAAGAGCAAAACGAATAAAACAAAACTACCGACTACCCTTACTCTGAGGGCGTGCCGAGCTCAGGCCAATATTGACCAGAGCGTCCTCGCTCACGAGGTCGTTCAGCAGAATATTTTCCCCGAGGCCGCAAAGAGCGTCGAGGATCCCCTGCTTGCTCTTGGATAATTGGGGGAGCTTGTTGGCGGTCTTGAGCCAAGCCTGCCCCCACCTGGGGTCGAACCCCATGTCCGCTCGGAGGACAAAAAGAAGAATTTCTCCTTCCATCCGTGAATGGATGTCAGAGCGCCCCGAAAGAGTGGCCGACCACCCCGAAGGGCAAAGTAGAGCCACTCTCCATCTCCTGGGTTGGACTTCAGTAAGAAATACCACCGGAAGATGTTGACAGAAGTCGGCATCCCGTGCGCCAGGCACAGGGATAATAAACTGACGATCATCCTCCACGTGTTCGGAGCGAGCTGCGCCAGGACGAGTTGATACGTTGCCAGGAGCTCATTCACGAACCCATGGAGGGGGAAACGCGGGCCGGCCTAGAGTGTTTCTAAATACACTCCAATCCGGTTCGGATGAGGTCTCGTTACTCGATCCTCCGACCCTGTGCGTTCCAGACGGAACCCGCGCTGGGAAAAGAACCATTCCTCATCCATCTCCATCTCCTCAATGCTCAAGGTGGACCCGACTTCGTCCGGACCATGACCCATCCCAGGAGAAAATAGTAGAAGAAAAGAAGGGAGAAAATAAAAACTCTCCGAGCAGACAAAGTGGAGGGGAGACACCTACTGAAATCTTCGCCGGAAGCCTTAAAGAGTTGAAGAAGGAGGACCGATCGCCTCGGAACGCTGCCGGAAAGAACAGGAGGGTGAAAGAAAAGGACGTTAAAAGGAAACGATAACGATGGCCAAATAAGATCCCTTAGGGCCGTGATAGGGGTTTATATAGACCTCTCTAATGGCCTGGATCGGCGAGACAGGACCCCGCCTCCTGTCCAAATCATGCCATGCGTCGACTCCGAAGATCGAAGTGGCGTATTGAATTTAGGTCTGCGCTTTAAATGCCGAAATAGGAAAGCGTCCCGTCGGATCGTGGAGCCCCATCATAAGCCCACGGCACGAGGACGCTTCGAAAAACGAAAAGGTGCCGCCCCGTCTCCTCCCATTATGAACATCTCGAAACACGCGGAGCGCCGAAATAATTCAATATTTCCTGGTTTATACCAACAACGAAAATAGCTACTTCCCGTGCTCTAGCTCGTGAGCGGCTCGAACTCGAAAGTCGATGGGTAGTGTTGGGATAAAGATGAGTCGTTTCAAGCTGTATCGATACGCAACCAACACATGCCCGACCAGGCGCCCGACCTAAGAGCGCCCAACCTGAAGGCGCCCGACCAGGCGTCCGACCTGAGAGCGCCCGACCTAAACGCATCCGAGCTGCTGGCCGTAGTCACATCTTTCTGCAGCTCGATCAGAGACCATACCCTGCCACCTCCCTAGCAATTAATGCACATGGCCTCTGCAGATCTCCGGCTTACTCCACAATTAATGCATATCTCCGGCCTACTCAACCATCATCACGCATGGCTCCTGCAAACCTCCGGCTTACTCAACAATTAATGCGCATGGCTCCTGTTATCTACAGATCTCAACTCCCCCACGGCAAATCAGCTCGGCTGCGCCCAGTCAGTCGTGACAATTTTCTGGCTCCGGCCTGATCTCCTACGGAAAGGTATTCATTCACACGATCGTGCACTAATTCATGCGACATACTCAATGGTACGGTAACCTTATCCCATCACATCATAGGTAACCCAGTACCCTCTATAAAAGGAGAACTCCTCCACCTTAGGAGGGTTGGAGGCTGAAACTCTAGATACACATCTCTCTTATATACATTTTCCCCTCTAACTTAGGCATCGGAGGGCCGGCGCCGGATATCTCAGCCACCGGCTTCTTGCAGGTCTCCTGGAGGACGCCGTCCGCTGATAGATCGCCGCCCGTTGATTCTCACCAGAGCTCCTCCCTCTCAGCCCAGTGGTCACCCTCGGGTCCAATTTCCAGCAACAGAACCCAATTAACACTAACACGACACAATTTATTTCAACCCAACTAGCTTTACCATACTTGAATTTAACTTATAATGGAGTTTTGTTGGATTGGGCTAGAGAAATCCAAATTGAATTCAAGTTGGTTTGGTTTAGGATTGAGAAAATTTATAGGTTGGGTTGATCTGGGTTAGGGTTAGATGGGAGTAGAAAGATGTATCCTAACATCTCGAACAGCCTATTATCTCGAAATATTATTTATTTATTTATTTACTCGGGACGGCCCCCGGTGGGCCTTGAAACCCTTTACAGAGATAAACCGTGCCAGGCCGGCCCATGACAAACCGGGCGAGATTGGGCCGGCTGTTGGGCTGCTAACGCTTTGTTGGTTCCAATGGATTCGATTCGAAACGGTTTTAATGGGGTTTCCGCGTGGCGTCGGGGACAATGGCAGCATCAGATGCGATGCCGCTTTTGGCAGTGGCTTTCATGGAAGAAGAATCCATCCACCAGCCGACCAAAGCTTACGCGTCCACTTCCTACGGTCCCATCCACCCACCATCATCTCTAAGGCTAAGGTCTCTCCACTCAGCGATCTTAGTCGGGAGTCCAGAGAGAGTTCCGGGCGCACTCGATAGTCCCCAGCCCTCCCCCCACCATGAAAGCAACCTCAGGTGACAGCCTTCTTCCTTTGTTACAATATGAAGTATAATGTCTTAGCAGCTTCTGTATTTATATAGTCTCCAAGTTTGTCCAAGCAGTTATGCGTATGATACATAATTGAGGAGGCGGGTTGCTCCGGAACATTTTATAAATTCTCGTAACCTTCTGAATTCGTGGCTGCAATCTCGTGGCCTAATCTCTCGTTGCACATTGTCACTTTGCTTCATTTTCATGTCCATAATGGATGGGCACATGACAAAGCTGGTCCGATGCGTGGTTGTACGAGAACAACTTTTTCCTCATAATAAACTTTGCTCCAGTTCTCATAAGGTGTGTCCTAGTTTACTTAAGAAAATCATGTTAATGCATTAAGAAAAAAAAGGCTTCTTTGCCAATGGTGAATGGAGAGATGCAAACCTTTTTTTCATATTTACCATGAGAGTGAAAAAAATATTATGTCATAGAGAATGCAGGAATATAAGAAGAGAGATTTCTCTAGAGAAGAAAGGATGAAGAAGTGAAATAGTTCAAAAAATTTTCTATTCACTTTGGCTCTTGCGTCTTGTCAAAACCACAAGACTTACATAGAATTTATAGGACTTTTAGGTACATATAGAAAATCCAAATACATGAACTACCTAAACATACATTAAAAACCCAAATGAATGTACATTGAAAATCCAAATACATAAACTACGTAAATGCACATTAAAAACCCAAATGAATGCACATTAAAAACCCAAATATATATACCATCTAAATGCATATTGAAAATCTAAATGAATGCACATTAAAACATGAAGTACTACTCTCAAGATGACCCTTCATATATTCATAAACCTCCCAAAGGACATTTATTAAGTTTATTTCTTAACACCCCCCTTTAAACTTAATTCCTCGTAACTCCAAGCATCATCCTCAACTTGCTAAAAGTGTCATACTTGAGAAACTTCGTAAATATATCCATAACTTGATCATAGGTCTTCACATACTCCACTTGCACTTCGTTCTTTGCAATGCAATCTCCAAAAAAAATGATACCTCGTATCTAGATGCTTGTATCTATCATAGAAAATTGGGTTCTTCGCTAATGCAATGGCTAACTTATTGTCAACAAAAATCTCCGTAGCCTCCTCTTGTGGCATTCGTAACTCCATTAACAATCTTCTTAATTATATGACATAACAAACACAAGATATAGCGGAAACATATTCAGCTTCATAAGTAGAAAGTGTCACAATTAATTGCTTCTTTGAACGCCATGAAAAGACGTATTCTCCAAGCAGAAAACAAAGCCGACAATACTCTTCTGGTTATCCATATCTTCGGCCCAATCACTATCACTATAGCCCACAAGCTTAAATTCATTAAAAACTAAATAGAGCAAGACAAAACCAACTGTACCTTTGATATAATGAAGAATTTGTTTCGCATCTTTGAAATATGTCATGCTTAGGGACTCCATAAACTGACTAACAAGTCCAATTCCAAACAGTATGTCCGATCTTGTGCAACTAGACTCTCGAAGATTGTAGAGTCTATCTTCTCTTCTTCTTGATGCTTAGACAATTTGACTTTGCATTCCACTAGAGTGCTTACGGGTTGACAATCTTCCATCTTGAACCTCTTAACGATCTTCTTGGCAAAACCTTCTTGGGAAATAAAAATTTCATCTTCCATTTGCTTGATCTCAATGCCAAGATAATAAGACATGAGACCAATATTAGTCATTCCAAATCCTCTAGTCGTTGCTTACTTAAACTCTCCAAATATACTTATATGGTTCGCTCATAAAAATCAAATCATCAACATATAAGTAAACAAGCGAAATATCTTCATTTTCACACACCTTAGCATAAAGAGCATACTCATGTGGGCACTCGATAAACCCATTTTCTTAAAAATACTTGTCAATCTAACCATTCCAAGCCCTTGGCGCTTGCTTCAAACCATTCAAGACTTTTTTCAACTTTAACACTTTGTCTTCATAGTCTTTGAACACATAGCCCAAAGGTTGTTCAATATAAATCTCTTCTTCAAGAATGCCGTTCAAGAAAGCCGATTTGACATTTATTTGATCAAGCTTTCACTTCTTTTTAGTCGCAAGTGAGATTATCATTCGAATAGTCTCCAATCGGGCAACAGGAGCAAATATTTCACCATAGTTAATCTTGGGACGTTGGCTATATTTCTTCGCTACCAACCTTGCCTTGTATCTCTCTACTTCACCCTTAACTTTTTTCTTTTTTTTGAAAACCCAATTCACACCAATGGGCTTGTGACTTTCTGGTATATGTAGTTTTTGAAGAAGCTATAAAAGATGAGAATTATAAAAATTCCATGGATGAGGAGATTAAGTCGATTGAGAAGAATGACTCTTGGGAGTTGGCATTCTTGGGCTCCCTCGCACGCTGTAGAAAAATTTTGAACGCAGCGGAAAGAATGCGCGAGATCCCGTTTATCGCATGAACAATATTTAAAACCGTTGTTCGTAGATAGATTAAGATTAAAAAACATTTTACATCATTAGGAAGATCAAATTTTTACCATGTGCGAGTAGATGATCACCGCAAACTGATGATCGTGGTATTTGATGAAGGTTCGCTTGAAGCTGCACACGCGTCCGGCCTCTACGAATATCCCCAAGAGGTAGAGGACTGATCAAAACTTTCTTGTCTCCCCGAGGTGCTAGCTCCCTTGCAGAGACAACTTTTGATGGCTGATATCCTCCCAAGCCCTTTGCTGCCTTTTCTTTTCTTGGTGTTGGAACCAAAAGAGGAGAAGGTAGGAGGGCCGCCAAGGCTTCTTTTTCCCTTTGCTTGCTTGCTGCTGAAACCCAAGAGGAGAAGAGGGAGGCAAACGGCTGAAAGGAGGAGAGAAGAATGCCCTAGGGGGTGGCCTTTATCTCCTTATAAAGACATGTGGAGCTCCAACTTTTTAGGACTTCCAAGTCTATCTCTAAGAAGGGCGCTGGTCCCTTTTTGTTTGCCGCACCAAAGAAGCAAGGAGTGGAGGGGCGTACGCCACTCCTTTTTGGTTAACCTAATTCTCCTCCAAGGAGGATTAAGTGGCCCTCTTTTGATTAAGTCCTAATCTAATTTGGTTTTAACCAAAGTATGAACCAATTTGGGTTTAATCCATGCAAGTCCTAATCCAATTAGAACTCAAATGAATTATAACTCAATTGAACTCTTCAATCCTAATCCAATTAGGAGTCATCTTAATTTATTAGATTAATAATTAATTGAAACTTGAAAAATTCTAATCCAATTAGGACTTATTCAATTTTAGTCCTAATCCAATTAGGACTTTAGAAATCCTACTCCAAGTAGAATTCTAATTTTAATTCGAAGTCCTAATCCAATTAGGACTCTAGAAATCCTACTCTAAGTGAGATTTGTGTTTAAGCCCAATTAATTAAATTTCATCATTCCTTCTTCAACTTACTAACTCTTAGTCGGTTAAACCAATTATCAATCAAATTGATAATTGTAATTTATTTGTGATCCCTAATCACAATTCAACCATCGGATCAGTCAATACCTCTAATGTGTGTGACCCCATAGATTCTATTCTATCTGGTAGTGAGATATATTGCGATCTCTATCCCAATATCATTGAAAACTTCTTTCAATGGGTTGAAACAATTCCAACTCAACTCACCAGGAATTATCGACCCTCAAGATTGTCCCTGTGAGTCTCACCATCCACTAGTGATACCTAGCAGCATGTAGTGGCAACCCAACAGAATGGAATGATGAACCTCTAGGTCCAGTTATCGTATGATACGTCCTTTTATCATTGATCCCTTCAGGACGGAGTTCATGGATAACTCGTCAAACCCCATCGTCTGTCATATGTCTAGATTATTCGACTTAAGTTCGAAAGCGGAATTACTGTTTCTCTACTGTACATACTTCATGGATAACTGGTCAAACCCCATCGTCTATCATATGTCTAGATTATTCGACTTAAGTTCGAAAATGAAATTACTCTTTCTCTACTGTACATACTGCCCCGGTCGAGGTCTTACGAACACAGTCTTATAAATCACATAGGATCACTTCTTATCTACTAAGGTCGATAGATTTCTTGTAGGTGCATACCCTACTCCTATAGTGAGTCTACTGCAACTAATCTACACCACAAGGATCCATATAGCCAGAGACCATTTATACGTGCAGCCAAACTACAGCAATCTCACTGTGAATAGCCGAAGCACCGCAGGTCAAAGGACCAGTCACACTACTGCAACATCAAGCAAGTCACTGCTGAGTGGATAGACATCCAAATGATTTCTTGTCTTGATCACACTCAGTATCCTTACTCTCTAACAAGCACCTGCACTATCATTTCAGTGTCCCTACACTGTAGACTCGAGTCTCGTACATCCATAAAGAAAGTGATCTGTGCACTGATCTTATCAGATCAATCACCGTTCTTGTGATGATCCATTGATCAGAAGCATTTAAAAATTAATCACCAATGACACATGGCTCAAATTCTCAACTGTTGAGAATATGCATCATCATCTTATTAATTTCTTGGATGATTCATAGACACATAAACAATATGAATGAAAAGATGACCATTTATTAATCAATAATAATAAAGTCAAGTATAAAACTATGTTCCAGAATTAATAATGTGTCAGCCAGATTGACTTCTAGGGCATTTATCTAACAATCTCCCACTTGCACTAAAGTCAATCAGTCATATATCTAAGTTCCATCTTCTCAAGGTGGGCTTCAGTCTTCTGCTGACTTAGTTGCTTAGTGAACAGGTCCTCTACATTGTCCACGGAGTCTACTCACTACACCTTGATATATTTCTTTTCGAGATAGTCGCGTATGAGGTGAAAACTGAAAGTGAATCCTAGGTTTTTTGGTGTTAAGCATGCTATTTTTTTTCTTTTCAATACTATGGCTGAACCTGATCGGGTTGCCTACACACTCGTTCATAAGGGGGATCAAGCCATATATAGTTCTTTTTAAGTTTCAAAAATGCAGCAGAAAAATCGAATCAAACAATTTAATTCGTGCATGCTTACAAGATCAAATCTAGAAATCAGCATTGTAAGAACATATAGGATTATGCTAGAATCGTTTAAACAATTATGCTAAAACTTTATGTATGATTAACTATCAGATCTGACTATTCTGATTAATCTTTGAATATCCATCTAATAGATTCTGGAGATAACTCCGTGAGGAGCCCTAAAGGAGGGTAAAATCTCGGAGAATTGGACATAGACCCTGACTCCAAAATAAAATATTAATATAGAATTAATATTTTTTATGATGGAAAAAACTTGTGAATCTGATCCTTGACTTCACAGCCACGCACACGAATGGCCTCTATGAGAAGTACACGTGAAGCAATAGGTAGATCGTCTTCCGTGGGAGTGCTAGCTCTCACAGGAACGTTGCAATGACTAAAGCTTTCTCCTTCTAAATACTCAACCTTTGATTGTTCTTCAAGAAGATGGAGGATGGACATAAGGAAGAAGGAGAAGAAGGGATGGAGGACCTCAAAAAAAAATTTCAGAATTTTTTGAAATCTCTAAATATTGTGTATTTTGAACCCTAGGCATGAGGGTCTTTTATAGCCAAAAGACCCCCCACGCCTCACACCTAATTTAGCCAATTAATTTGGCTGATAAAAACCCCCAAAAATTTTGGTGATTTGGCAGCTAAGAGAAGATAAACATATCCAAATTTTGTATATTTTGGATCCCTAAAAGATAGAAATTCATGCGTCTAAAGTTCAGCCATAGACCACCCTTTTTCATGCACCATGCAATCCCTACAAATTAGAAAATTCATCTAAATCTTTTTAGGAAGATTTGAGGTGCCATTTTTATAAAAAAAATAGCCCCACATATTCTCTCTTCTCATGCCAATTTTTACCCAAAAATAAAGGGGATAGACATGGAGAATATTGGGGATAAATCAAGGTGTCATTCTTCTCCAAGAAGATAAGGATGGGTTCGTAAAATTTAGGAATTCTTCTCCTTATCCAATTCTGATTATTTGGACTCATAATCCTCATCAAATAAGATCTTCTAATTAATTTGGATCAAGCCCAATCCAATTGGGTTAAGTCCCATTAATTGGGTCAAGCTCAATCTACTTGGGTTGAACCCAATCCAATTAGGTCAAACTCTGATGCAGCCCAAATTGAATCCTATTCAATTTGGCTCAACCTAAGCCCAATTACTCAATTAAAGTGAGTTCATTAGCAATCTAATTGCTAATAAATCCTCTAATAATTCAATAATTATTTTAATACAACTTTTGCTTAGAATAATTTATCAATCGAATTGACCAAATTACCCCTGAATGATTTTTAATCATCAATCAACTATTTGATCAACCTAGAAACTT
>JAOXJJ010000263.1:15188851-15203268 GCA_025769935.1 Phoenix roebelenii | reverse complement strand
TGAGAGCTTTTGAGGCCTTCTTGTATTCTTTCAACTTGCTATGTTCCTTGCAAAACAAGTTATCTTTCTTCTTGCAATACAAGCATTAATAATTATACTTCAAGGTTTTGTGATCATCAAAATTAATCTTTAAATCAATCTTTGGGTCATCACATCCTCTGATGGCAGCGCAAGCCCTTTTCTCCAAAGAAAACCATTCCTTATCTGTCATACCCTCCGGCCCGTCCTCCAAGGCTAGATCTAGATAGTTCTGTACCAAGAGATCCTCCACCCGAACCTTCCACATAGAGAAACTTTTCTTTTCATTAAACTTATCAAACTCCACCTTCATGTTACTGTTCATGGTTGGCCAGACCATAATCACAAATAAACACAAATCTAATTTGAGAAATTACCTTGAAGGAAGATGAGCGGATTGCTTTCCTCTTGATGTCTTTTCTTCGTTTCTTCTTTCCTACGCCAAAACCTCGCTCTGATACCTATTATTGGCGCTGTGCGGAAGCCTGTGGATCCTTGATATCCTCTATCTTAGGACGTCCCCTAGGGCTTCAGGCTGCGTGGGGAAAGAAGAAAGAAGAGATGAAGAACCACAATCACAAACTAGGACTTTCGTGGAGAAGAAGAGGAAGAGAAGAGAGAACGTGGGAGAAAATTTTCTGGCGGCTCTTATTTCTCTAGAAAATAATACAAGTGATAACCCTAAAACTGATTACATCAAGCCTTTATATAGGCTCAATTTTAGTCTAATCCCAAACCAACTCAATCTCCCCCTAAGCCACATTAGAAAGCACTCAATCCAAGTCCATGACTTATATGCTCTCTCCCCTTGAGTCTAAACCTAGCCCAAAAATGACTTAGACCCTTAGGAACATAAATCATGAAGTTCCTAAGCCAGTCAAAGACCAAAAATTTCCGTCATTGACTGAATGGCACATCTGGCACGGCGTTGGAGTCGACCCCTGCATATCAGGGGTCGACTCCTCACAGACAGGGGTCGACCCCTCCCTGAGATGACAGAAAACAGCTCTCTATCGTCTCCCTGTGACTTCCTGGGGTCGACCCTTCCTTCACTGAGGTCGACCCTAGGAGTCAATCCCTGACTGTTAGGGGTCGACCCCACCTAAGACCGACAGAGAAGTGCTCTCTGTCGTCTCCCTGTGACTTCTTGGGGTCGACCCTTCCTTCACCGGGGTCGACCCCAGCCTTGCAGAAACTAAATTTTGAGCTGATTTTTTTTGGATGCGCCACACATGAGCCTACAGGACCATTTATTCCTTCTATCTATGTTGATAACATTGCTATACCCAAGCTTGAAAAGATTGGGATGATAACGATAGAAGGAAGGCACAACTAAATGCCAAAGTAATGAATGTTCTTTATTGTGCCTTAGATCCTAATAAATTCAATAGGATCTCTACCTGTAATTCTGCCAAAGAAATATGGGATAGACTTGAGGTTACCCACGAGGGTACAAATCAAATCAAAGAGTCTAAAATTAACATGTAGTTCATAAGTATGAACTATTTAAGATGGAGTCTAATGAAACTATTACTTGCATATTCACCAGATTTACTGATATTGTCAACGGCATAAAAAACCGTGGTAAAAGTTATTCTAACAGTGACCTTGTTAGGAAGATTCTTTGCTCGTTACCTAGGTCATGGAAAGCCAAGGTCACAACAATCCAAGAAGCACAAGACTTGAACATGCTGCCACTCGAGGAGCTTCTTGGATCTCTGATGATGCATGAGCTCACGATGAAACAACACAGCGAAGAAGAATCCTCCTATAAGAAAAAGGTAATTGCCCTCAAGTCTACTTCTTCTGACAAAAATCTTTCTTGCAGTAGTAGTAGTGAAAAAGAAGACAATAAGGAGGATGAAGAAGAGGCACTTCTTGTGAGGAAATTCAGGAAGTTTATCAATAGAAAGAAAACCTTCCACAAGAAAAGGTTCCCTTCAAGCTCCTTCCACAAGGACAAGGGTAAGGAGAAGGAAGGTGAGGGAATCGGGTGCTATGAGTGCAAGAAGCTGGGTCATTTCAGAGCCGACTGCCCTCCATTGAAAAGGGGGGCAGATTCAAGAAGAAGAAAGCCCTCTTCACTACTTGGACAGATTCCGACAACTCATCATCAGAAGAAGAATAAGAAGAGAAGGCCAACATATGTCTTATGGCCAACGAGGATGAGGTAAGTACTGAAAATCATTTAGATTTTACTTTTGAAGAATTGTATGATGCTTTTAGAACTTAAAACAAGCAACCAATTGCTAACTCAAAAAACTGAAACTTTAATTAAAGATAAAGAAAGATTAACTAAGGAAATTTTTGAACTTAAAAACAGTAATCAGACTTTAGAAGAAAATTCAATTAATATTGTTAAATCATTGAATGAAGAAAACCTGAAATTAACTAAAGAAGTTGAAAAATACAAGCCTATAGTTGAAAATTTTAACTATAGTTCAGAAAAGCTACAAATGATACTAAATAATCAAAGAGCTGTGTTTAACAAAGCCGGCTTAGGGTACAATCCAAAGAATAAGCAAAAATTACTCAAAAACTTCTTTGTGAAAATCGGAGAAAGCAAACCCAAAAATATAACATGCTTTTGCTATGGTAGAGTAGGACATAAAGCTAATGTATGTAACTACAGAAAACAGAAACTAAAATGAAATTAACAAGAGTTTGGGTTCCAAAAGGAACTACATTAACTAATCATGAAGGATCCAAAAGAATTTGGGTACCTAAGGTTGCTTGATTTCTTTGTGAATAGGAGTGTCTTGCGGCCAAGCTCAATAAACACTGTTGGTACTTGGATAGTGACCGCTCATGACACATGACGGATGACAAGAAGTAATTCTTCACCCTAGAATCTAAGAAAGGAGGTGCAGTGACTTTTGGAGACAATAATCAAGGTCACGTCATTGGTATCGGTAAAATACAAATTACACCTTCAACCATTGTTGATAATGTTCGGTTTGTAGATGGTCTCAAGTATAATTTACTTAGCGTTAGTCAATTATGTGATAGAGATTTTGATGTTTTGTTTACATCATTTTTGTGCATCATAACCAATTCAATTGACAATAGCTTAGTTTTCAACGGACTAAGACGTGGCAATGTGTATGTAGTAGATCTTGATGATCTTGCTAAAAACAGCCGCTGCTTAGTAGCTAATGATACTAAGCTCAATGAGGAAAGTTGGTTATGACATCGTAAATTAGGTCATGCAAGCATGGATACACTGTCTAAATTAATTAAAAGAGATTCTATGATTGGTTTGCCAAAGCTGAAATTCGAGAAAAATAAAATTTGTAGAGCATGTCAATTTGGCAAACAATCTAGAAGTTTTTTTAAGTCTATAAACTGTGTTTCTACTACTAGATCTCTTGAGCTACTTCACATGGACCTCTTTGAACCAACTAGGACCACAAGCCTTGGTAGAAAGAAGTATGGCCTTGGGATAGTA
This sequence comes from Phoenix roebelenii, assembly GCA_025769935.1. Classification (NCBI taxonomy): domain Eukaryota; kingdom Viridiplantae; phylum Streptophyta; class Magnoliopsida; order Arecales; family Arecaceae; genus Phoenix; species Phoenix roebelenii. The sequence goes on along the minus strand of JAOXJJ010000263.1, from coordinate 15,199,802 downwards.
AATAATTTTTCTAGATACACATGGGTCATGTTTTTGGCTCATAAAGATGAAACATTTTCAGCATTTAAGAAATTCCATAAGGAAGTAACTAATGTAAAAAATATTTCTAGCAAATTTTTATTAGATTATGAATTTTCTAGAGGAAATGTTGATACAACATTGTTTTTGAAAAAGAAAAGCAAAGATATGTTAATGGTGCAGATTTATATAGATGATGTTATTTTCGGTGCTATTAACAATAGTCTTTGCGAAGAGTTTGCTGAATTAATGCAGAGTAAATTTGAGATGAGCATGATGGAAGAGTTGAACTACTTCCTCGAACTTCAAATCAAACAATCTAAGGAAGAAATTTTCATCAATCAAGCTAATTACATCAAGGAGATGCTAAACAAATTTGATATGGATGGAAACAAGTCAATCGGCACCCTCATGAGCTTATCATGCAAACTAGACAAAGATGAATCAGGTAAATTAGTAGATCAAAAGTTGTATAGAAGTATGATCGGATCATTATTATATCTTACAGCAAGTAGACCTGATATCATGTTTAGTGTATCCATGTGTGCTAGGTATCAATCTAATCCTAAGAAATCATACCTAATTGCAATTAAAAAAAAAATTAAGTATCTAATAGGAACAAAAGATATAGGGTTATGGTATTTTAAAGAATCAAGCATAGACTTAATAGAGTATACTGATTCTGACTTTGCTAGTTGTAAACTTGATGGAAAAAGCACCAGCAGGTCATGTCAATTCTTAGGAGAGAACTTAATTTCATGGTTTAGTAAGAAACAAAATCCGGTTGCACTATCTACGGCGGAAGCCGAATATATTACCGCCGGAAGTTGTTGTGCTCAAATTTTATGGATCAAGCAACAACTTAAAAATTCAATTCAGCACTCAAAAACTAAACACATTGAGATAAGACATCACTTTATAAGACATCATGTGCTAAATGGTGATGTGATGCTTGAGTTTGTTTGTACTGATGATCAACTTGCTGACATCTTTACAAAATCCTTAAGTAAAGATTGATTTTGTATTCTTAGAAGAGGGTTTGGAGTGATTGATCTATTTCTTTGATTCCTTTCTCTCATTCAATTTTGATCATTAATTTATGTTTTATATAGTATGCCACGTCTATGATCATCAATTCATTCCTTAAGCTCTAAAGATTACCATTTCTCTCTCTTTTGGCATGGTTCTAACTGAGATTTTGGTTTGTGCCAGAGTTTGAGTTGACTCGGATGATTCTGAGAGTCGACTCGTTCGCAAGTCGTTTCAAGAGTCGACTCGAGGTCGGAAATCCATCTTTTAATCCTAAACGAACCGACTTTTCTCCAAACTTTTCTTTTCGGCCATCACTATCCTAAAACCCCAGAGTCGTCTCCCACGGTCGTCTCCGCCTCCTCTCTTCATTTTTTCTCCTATTTTCCTCCCATTTCACGTCTCTCCCTCCTTGGGTAGGTCGGGATGCCTAGGAAAGCCATCGTGTCTCGCTGGAAGAGATCTCTCATTGCGAGCGACGTCGAGAGACGATCCAAGGCGAGGAACGAACCGGTGAAATCACCTCCTCCAGTTCCCTCTCCGTCTCGGTCGGTTTCCTCGCGCTCGTGTGCCAGAAGAGTCGTCTCAACCAGGAGGAAAGTCAATTTTGACTTCCTCTCCCGGGAAGGGTTTACGGTAGGGCATCATCTTAGGCTCAAGGTCTAGATTTCTTTTGTTCTCTTGATCTTCCCACTTACTCTGGGTTAGTCTGGAAATTTTATGGCACCGTCACACGGGGTGGCGGCGGTCTTTAAGGGAGGGTAGCCAATGTCTCTATTTGCATCTCGGAGGACCTCATTGCCCGAGTCCTCCACCTCTCTCATGAGGGTATAGCTCCCACTCACCCCTCTAATAGATCCGAGGCCCTTACGACCATTCTAGGAAGAGCACCCTAGTCCCCTATTGAAAAGGTCTTCGCAAATCAGCTCTCCACTGAGATGTGCCTCGTACTTAGCATTATTTCTCGCACCCTCCTCCCTAAAATGGGTAGGTTTGATTTTATTTCTGAGAGAGACCTTGCTATCATGCTCCACATCCTACATGATGTCCCTCTTAACTTTTCTAAACTCATTTACAGTCATATTTGTGATCCCTTGAAAAACCAAGATTGAGTCTTCCATATGGTATGCTCTTCACTCATATATTTAGGGAGTTTGAGGTCCCTATCCCTGAGGGGGAACCCTCTCGTTCACTTCGTTACACTGACTATATGGACGAGAGGACTCTCCACCGAATGGGATTGAGTCTTCCATATGGTATGCTCTTCACTCAGATATTTAGGGAGTTTGAGGTCCCTATCCCTGAGGGGGAACCCTCTCGTTCACTTCGTTACACTGACTATATGGACGAGGGGACTCTCCACCGAATGGGATTCTACAAAGTTGAGGGTACATGGGTTAGGAAAAATTCTTCTGCCATACCATCTGACCCCATTTTTCCTCACTCTCCCACTTCAGACCATGATCCGGATACCTCTGCTGATCCTTCCACCTTTCCATCCACTACTGGCCCTTCATCTACTGTGCCACCGTCTGCTCCCTCTGATCATCCGTCCTCTACCTCTGGTCCTTCCGTACTATAGCTGAGTACTGAGTTGATCGATTCTTTGGTAGGGAGGATTGCTAGTGAGGTGACCGCCTAGTGTGAGCCTACTTTTGAGAAGCTGCATTACAGGATTGACGCTCTTGAGGAGAGTGTCAAGTCACTTGAGAGGAGCCAGCTCAGACATCAAGAGAGCATTGCTGAGCATTTCGAGAGCATCCTCGCTCGTGTGTCAGGACTGGGGCAGCCTGAGCAACTCGATATCTTCGAGTTTGCAAAGGAGGCCACAATTCTGAAGGGGAGGATGGAGGCTTCCACAACTGAAATTTGCTCTCAGCTGGCGACTTTTTATGAGCTGCAGCAATCAAAGTTCGGTACTTTGACTGATGCAATGGAGAGTGTCCTACTTAGCTTGGAGGTCCGTTTTGGTGTGGGCGCGCCAGCACCTCAGCCATCTCCTCCTAGGCCTTCTGCTCCTTCGGCCAGAGCCTCCTCACCTGATCTGTCACAGCCTTCATCATCAAGGCTGAGCTCGACTACATTTGCCACTCAGGCACGACCATCATCATCTCGGCCGTCATCTTCTACTCAGCCGGATCAGCGTGGACGACGTACTGCGCAGAGAAGTGCTCACCCTCGTCCTTCCTCCCCTAGAGGATGATTTTGTATTTGCTGCATAGTGTATTTTGATTGTATGCATTTTGTCTTTTTTCAACACTATGTATCTCTTTACTGTAGATGTACTTTCGGAACATCTCTTATGTATTCAAATTTTCAGTGAATGAAAAGCATATCCTTATGTCTCATTTCCTATGCTTTTTGTATGTTTTGACTCCTTGATACTTCACCTTTTTGCTTCAATGACAAAAAGGGGGAGAAAATATGATATATTGTATGTAAAGGGAATCACTAAACCAGAAAACATTTAAGCAAAATGTGATTTGTTCTTAGTATATTCGATACCTCGAGGTTCGTTATTCCTCTGTTGGAGCTCCTCAAGGAGTAATCTTCAGAGTCTATTCAAGAGATATTCGAAAATTAGTTGGATCATATTCAAGAACAAATCATCAGATTTTTCCTTCTATAATTAAGAACTTAAGTTCAAGTTTAAAACATTAAAAGAAAATCTAGAAAACTTGAACAAAGTTCAAATAAAATTGAATACACATGTTGAGGGGGAAAATCTGAAATTCTAAGAAAGCAAATTCATTAAAGAAATATAAGCCAAATAATTGATTGTATGATTTGAAGGCTTATATAATTCCAAATGAAAGGGGAAGCTTTAATTTCAGAGTTTACTGACTGATACCTTTCAATTTTGGATATACTAAATGACTAGACATTTGAATTCATTTTAAAACCTTACAATGAATTATTTCTTGAATGAGCAATTCACTTTACAAATACTCAATATTTTGTCATCATCAAAAAGGGGAAGATTGTGGAGTGATTGAGTATTCCCTAATTGATTTTGATGAGCTCAAAGTATTTGAGTATATTTTATGTTGTTCTAACGAATTCAATCTAGTGTTTCAGGTAAATCTTTATGAATTTCTGTCTAAGTGCCTTGAGCTTTGGTTTAGAGTATTTTGGTTAAGTATTGAACTCTATTTGAACCAAAGTCTGCATCACGAGTCGACTCTTGAACCTTGCGAGTCGACTCCGGAACACTTGAAGTTTCTGGCATAAGCTCGAGTCGATTCCAGGACTCTTCGAGTCGACTCCGACTGAGAACAGACAGACAGACAGAATGATGGATTTTAGACCCTGTTAAAGAGTTGAATCCAAAAGGTTGTGAGTCGACTCCGATGCTTGGCGAGTCGACTTCAGATGGTTCCGAGTCGACTCCAAAGGGAAGCAGACAAAAAGACAGAACATCAATTTTTAAGATCCTATCAGCGAGCCGACTCGTGAAGACTACGAGTCGTCTCCTACATCAGCTGAGTCGACTTCCAGAGGAAAACAGTCTGAAAGGCAGAGATTCAGTTTCGGAGATCCTGTGAATGAGTCGACTACAAGTGTTCCAGAGTCGACCCCCAAGTTAGCCGAGTCGACTCCAGCAAGGCCCAAGTCGACTCCGAGGCAGATCAGTTCAAAAGATAAAGAATCAATTTTTCGGTCTCTAAGAGTGAGACGTCTCCAAAAGATCTTGAGTCGCCTCTCAAGTCAGCCGAGTCGACTCCAAGTAAACCTGAGTTGACTCGAGGAAGAAAAAACAGAAAGTTGGGGTTCTGGAACCCTGAGAACAAGCCGACCCCTAAGTGCCCGAGTCGTCTCCAGCTGTTAGCGAGTCGACTCCAGTTTGGTCCGAGTCCACCCCAAGATGAGGCATGCACTTTAATTCAAATCTGGAACAATGGATGAGTCGTCTCCAGTAAAGTGCGAGTCGACTCCAGTAACTGTCGAGTCGACTCCAGATCGTGCGAGTCGGCTCCGATCCCAACGGATACATTGTCAGGATGTGCAGATGGGTCAGAATGGCTCTAATCTCCTCTCTAACGGCTATTTTTCGAAGGATGTGAACAGTAGTAGACAACAAGAGAGTTATTCCATTTGATTATTAAAGTTTTTCAACCACCAAAAGCATCTCAAGAGTTAATCCAAGCAAGAGGAGGAAGTTCATTCAACTCAAACCAAAAAGGGTTCCTTCGCATTCAAAGCTCTACCAACTGTTCTCCATCCTCCGACTCATTCAAGAGGAGACTCGAAAATTGAGAAGCCCCACTTTCTCATCTCAAATCTGTTTGAGGGCTTCTAACTCAATCTTGTTTATATTGTTTCATATTTGCTTTTTAGAAGCTTTTCTTGTGAACTTTAAACTCTTATTTTTTGTACTTGATTCAATCAGGGGTTTGAATCAAGGGTTGTAAAGTTTGTTGGTGAGCCAAAGATAAAACCAACGGTGTAAGATTGTGATTGGTGAACCGAAAAAACCAACTAGATTTGATTGTAAATTCAGAAAAAGCAATCGAGTGGTTCTAGTCGGTGAGCCTATCAAAACCGACCGAGTTCGTTGTGTCTCGTGAAAACAATAAGTTTGGTTGTGAGCTTGCAAAATAACCGGCTATAATCCTAGGGATTATAGTGAACTCCCAAGTGAGGCTTGAAAAGTGGACGTAGGAGCAAGAGTTGGCTCTGAACCACTATAAACCTTTCTGTGTTTGTATTGGTCCTTGTCTCTTTCTCTCTCTTCTCTCATTGCATCTTATGATCTAACTAATTCACTTGCACTAGATTTAGTTAATCACTCACTTTATTTTTAATTGATCAATAATTAACTAAAACCCAATTCACCCTCCTCTTGGGTTGTCTCCTTGGGCAACAATTCTGAGCCTACATGCTATACTGAGGCTGTCAAAGATCCTAAATGGAGGGCTGCCTTGAACTCTAAATTTGATTCTCTATTGAAAAATGGAACTTGGTCTTTGGTTCCATCTAATGCCTCCCGCAATATAGTTGGTTGCAAATGGGTATTTAAAATGAAGCGCAAGGCCGATGGATCCATCAATCGCTACAAAGCACGCCTTGTTGCTAAGGGATTTCATCAACAAGAGGGTATGGATTTTTCAGAAACTTTAGTCTAGTCATCAAGCCGGCCACTATACGGCTGGTTCTATCTCTCGTCGTATCCCTCAATTGGCATATTCTCCAAATTGACATTCAAAATGCCTTTTTACATGGTCATATATTGGAGGAAGTCTATATGCAACAACCTTCAGAATTCCACCATCCTCAATTCCCAAATCACATTTTCCGGCTACATAAGTCGCTTTATGGGCTCAAACAAGCGCCATGAGCATGGTTCTCTCACCTAAGTGATTATTTACTTCGGGTTGGCTTTCGTGGTTCTAAAGCCGACACTTCTCTATTCATTCTTAAAAGAAAGTGTGGAGTTTCTCATTTACATGGATGCCATTATTATTACTGGTTCACGTTCATCCATGATTACTTCCCTTATCTCTTCTTTACAACGTGTCTTTGTTGTCAAAGACCTTGGGGACTTGAGTTTCTTCTTGGGCATCGAGGTGTTACAACACCCAACTGGCATGTACCTATCCCAAAGGTACATTGGCGATTTGCTTCGTCGATGCAAGATGGACGGAGCCAAGCCATGTTCTTCTGCTATGGCGACTTCATGTTCTTTGTCTGCCCACGACAGCGATTATTTCTGACCCCTCTTTGTACCGCAGCATCATTGGCGGCCTACAATACTTATCTTTTACTCAGCCCGACATCACCTTCTCTGTCAACTTGGAGTGCCGCTACATGCACTGCCTGCTACAATCCTATTGGCAAGCTGTTTAAAGGATACTGCGATATCTCAATGATGTAGCAAAACTGCAGAGAAAGAGGAGAAAGAGGAAGAACAAGGGAGGGAGAAGGAAGAAGAGGTTATAGAGACGCAGGAAGAAGAGAGGGAGAGAAGGAGGAAGAAAAAGAACAAGAAAGAGGCTAGGGTTTTTTATTCAATCATCAATTGTCTCATACATGAGAGGGGTGGTCTTTATATAGACCTTACATCTTGACCAAATCAAGTAATCAATTGATCAAATCAATCAATTGACACCAATTAAATTTGGACCCTTACATCAACTAATCCCTTACCAAAATTGGTTCACTAAATTAACCCAATTATATAAATCCAATTGACTAGTCTAATTACAAAACAACTGACCAAATTGACTTGACTAAGATAAAAGCAAATAACGCAATAAAAGAAAATGACTCGGACTCAAATGGACCCAATCCGAGTCTAACTCAATCCGGGAGCTCAGGATCATCTGGATGAAGGGCTCTAATGTCTCCATCAACTCCTTTCAGGTGAAAAAAATTTAACCCCGTCGAGTACAGGTTTGGCCGGCTGTCATACTGCTCCAGACGATCGGAATCAAGGCGCTGCAACTGGGTTTTGAAAATCCACATCACATTAGACTTTGGTCGATCTTTCCACCGAATAAGATAGCATTGGTAACTACCGTTCCTGGTTGAAATAACCTGCTCATCCAATATATGTTCTATTTGTTCTCTGTGTGCACGAAATTTGGAAGGTGGTGGCTCAACAGCAGGTAATAGTTCAGGGTGTTCAATATGGGCAGATATATCAATAAAGGGGTTAGAAGGCATGAATGTTGTCTTTTTGTATGGACTAAATTTGCAATATTAAATATTGCACTAATTCCATAGTCATCAGAAAGATCTACAACATATATATTCGAACTGATTTTCTTTAAGACTTTGAACGGTTCCGCACTACAAGCTTGCAATTTCTTGAACGTTTCCGAAAAAAGTCGTTCAAACCTAATTCTTATCATGACGTAACCTCTTTCACTTAACTCTTTATAACGTCTGTGTAAATCAGCAAGGAATTTATATTTTAAGTTATTAAAGTGACCACAATTGCTGATTTCTTGATGCAATAAATGTGGATGTGATGCAAATGATTATGCAGACTCAAAGACCCTATACTGATGAGACATGAAAAACATGTCTATGGATTGCCTAGGTTTGTAATCATGCACCACTTCGAATGGACTCATGCCTATGGACTTGTTAACCGAACTATTATATACAAACTCAACTGTCGGTAAGATTAAATTCCAGGTCCTAGCATATGCATTCGGTCGGAGCGTATGATGTGGAAGGTTGGGCAGAGATGCTCTGAAAACTAGATCAATTGCCCGTTGGATATCATGCATTGGAGAAAGTGCATCCGAAAGATCATCTGGGACTACATAATGAAACTCCTCTAGAAGGAAACCTACTACATGGGAATGTTCAAGGTTGGACTCCGCATGGGTATCTTTAACTACAAGTGCCAACTCAGGTGTCTGGCTCTCAATATCTTTCACTACCTCTTCCATAGTAGTGATGTGAAGTGGCTTGGTTGTACTTAGATCAATAGTCTTTCTTTGGAAATCATTTTGGATAAAGTCTAATTCTGTGGGTTCATCTTCAAAGTCTTCTACATAGTCTTTTATATTTGGTTCATAGACTTCTTCGACATATTCGGTCTCTTGTATCTCAGCTTTTGGTTCAGTAATCAGGTAAGTCTTGGCAGGGCATTTGGATGAAATGTGGTCAGACTTTTGGCACCATAAACATTGGGTTTGGCTTCGAGAAGGAGGGATGGAACCTAATATTCTTTTTTTTATCAGTTGAAGGGTTCGAGACAGGCATCGGGGAGGTCCTAGTCGGTGCTAGATTTAGGCTGAGCTGATTTGGAGGATTGAAAAGTGGTCTAGGTTGTGGGAGATAATTTTGGTTACGTCGGGCTCCTAGGGCTTGTGGTCGAGGGTTGATGGGCCTCACCACAGGTAGTCTTAAGAAACTATTTATATCTTGAGCTGACTGTATGCTTGGTTAAGAGTAGTAATCTCTCGGAGAAGTAGTTCTTTCTGGATCTCCTCGCGGAGTCCTGCCCGAAATATAGAGAGGGTAAGAGTCTCCTCTTCTATTATACTGCACTTCATATGAAACTCCTCAAATCGTGTGATGTAATCAACAACCGTCAATGTCCCTTGTGTTAGCTTCTGCCACCTATCCATAAGGCGTTGTCGGTACAAAAATGGCAGATACTTCTCATTTAACTTTTCTTTCATATCCTTCCATGTAGTTATACGAGGAAGCCTTTGGGTCTCACGCATATGTTCAACATTATGCAAGTACCAGTGAACTTGCCCAATAAGCTTCATTTTAGCAAATTGCACTTTTTTATCATTAGTCATCTCATTCCACTCAAGATAATTATCCATGGCGTCTCTCCAATCGAGATACATGCTGGGCTCGAGTTGACCAGCAAAGGTAGGGGCCTGTACTCTTACGGTACGCAGCAGCCTCTCATCTAGATTACGTTGATGTGAGATACTGGGCTGAAGCCGGCAGCCCCAGCTGACTTCAGCCCAACACCCCTTTTGGAAGGGGCGGAACAGGGGATCGCAGACGCGATCCCCTCCGACTTCTCCGGGCACAAGGACGCCGCTGCACCGCGGCGGCACCGCGGAGGGTTCGCAAGAGAGGTCGTTGATCTCGCTCCACCGCCGTGAAAATCGCAACGGGGAGCCGTTGAAATGGGGCGATAAAACCCCCATCTTCCTCTTCGTAAGAACACCTCCGAGCCCTCCTCCCTCTCATCCGTCTCCTCCGCTTCCTCTCCCTTCTTCCTCTTCCTCTCCTCCCTCTGTTCTTGCCTCCCAAATGGTCGGCGTGCCGCCCGATCAACCACCATCATCAACCGTGCCTTCCCCTATTTTGAGATCTGCTTCCCCTTCAAAAAGCACCTCCACCATTAGCCGCCGGACCGAGCCGCTCCTCTGCTGAGATCCCTCCTCTATGCCGCCTCCGTCGACCGCCGGTAAGCCCTCTTCCTTTTTGCTCTTCGATCTAGCCGAGAACATGGTTGATTTCCTTTTCCTTTGCTTTGGCCCCAACCGAGATCACTCGGTTTCCTTTGACGTTGGGCACCGCAGCGGCCGCCACCCGTAGTGGCGGCCGGCTGGCCGTCGACCGAGGGGTGGCCTCCGGTCACCCCCCCGCCCCCTTCCTCTTTCGCTCTCCCTCTCGGTCTTCCCCTGTCGTTGGGGAGGGGTGGGGAGGAAGAAGACCCTTACGGGCCCTGTTCACCGTGGGCCCGACCTGGGCCAAGTTCACTGTGGGCCGAACTAGGCCAAGGTCCAGTTCACTGTGGGCCCAACTTGGGCCTAGTTGGAACCTGAAAACAAAAAGAAAAGAAAGGAAAAGAAAAGAAAAGATGAAACCCAGTTCAGATCCGAAATTCGAAATCCAGTTCAGACCCGAAACCGGAATCCGAACCCGTTTAGCCAATAAATAAAATTTTGCAGATAAGCCCTTGACAGTATGTTATTTCACAAAAAGGGTCTTCTGTAATTTGTATTTGATCCCTATAGGAAAGATTTATTACATAAAGGCTCTCAACTATATTTATTTAGCCCACTCAAGCTTTATAGAATAGTACCCTGCAATTAAGTATTAGTCCTTGCAATAAATTTTATTGTATAAATAATCTATTAGAGACCAACTTTGAGGGCCCTATTGGGTCGGGTCTATACGGGCCCATTGGGCTGTGTCCGATGTGGGCCCTATCGGGCCATGCCCATTATAGGCCAACTCTGGGCCCTGTTGGACCGTGTTCAATAGTATTATTTTAAGTTTTGCTTAGCTCTGAAATTAACAAAGAAATTAATTAAATTTAAATAGGTGAACCTAATCTGCCTATTTGAAGTAGGAGTTAAGCGAAAAGAGGTAAGTAACTTAATGCTTCAAAGTACATTTTCGAAATTATTTGGTAAAATAATTATTAGTGGATTAATTTCGAAATATGTTTTGTATTTAGTAAAATGGGTCT
>JAOXJJ010000263.1:15175470-15188751 GCA_025769935.1 Phoenix roebelenii | reverse complement strand
GTATAATATAAGATATACTCAAATGCTTTAAGCTCATCAAAATCAAATGAGGGCTTAATCAATTACTCCACAATAACAGTCTCTAAGCAATAAACTAAAACTAGACGGTAGTCGCAGAGGATAGGTGCCCACAGCCACAACAGCAACTCTTACCCCGTTGCCAACCCGAAGGATTACTGCACCTTTCACTAGCCTTCTACTTTTCTTTAAACCCTACATGGTAGTGCACAAGTGAGCACTAGAACCAAAATCTATAACCCAACTAGAAGTAGAAGAAACCGTAAGATTAGTTTCAATTACGAGAAAGTCTAACATACCTTTTGAAGGTGTGTCTGCCTTTTTGTTCTTCAGGCTCTCGAGGTATGAAGGACAGTTCCTCTTTCAGTGGCCATCGACATTACAGTGGAAATATTTTTCCTTGTTATTAGCCTTTTTCTTTTGAACTTTCTTCTTTGGCTTTTTATCTTTCTTCTGCTTCTTCGCAGGCTTTTTCTTCTTCCAAGTAGACTTTCTCTTGAAACTAAAAGTCAACTCAACAGCAAGGACAGTGCCCCTTGACCCTTTCAAAGCCCTCTCAGCAGTTACCAACATGTTTAACAATTCAGTCTTAGTGCATTCAATCTTATTTTTATGGTAGTTGACTATAAACTGCCCAAATAAATCAGGAAGAGATTGCAGGATCAAATCTACTTGCAATTCCTTGTGCATATTCATACCGAGCTTCTCAAGCTCCTCTAGGTCCTTGATCATAGTCAGACTGTGATTATGGACAGATTGTCCCTCGCACATCTTTGCTTTGAAGAGCCTCTTGGATACTTCAAAATGAGTTGTGTGACTTTCCTCACCATACAACTCTTGTAGGTATGCCAATATCTCCCTAACTTTCTTCATATTCTCATGCTCGCATTGAAGTTCATTGGTCATGGATGCCATGATGTAGCACTTGACCCTAATATCATCATCCATCCAGTTTTGATACATCTCACTCTGATCATTGGTAGGACGTGCTGGTAACCTAGAGATATCATTGTCGAGCACATAGCCTATTTTCTTGCAATTTAGAATGATTTTCAGGTTTCTAAGCCAGTCCTTGTAATTGGTTTCGGTCAGTCTGTTGATCTCAAGAATACGGATCAAAGAGTTCGAAGCTGACATTGTGATCTGTAGAGAGTAGAGATTCTACTTAGATTTTGTACTTGAACTCTATTTATTTTAGGGACTTTTAAACAAATGTACCACCCACTATTTTCTCGAATCCCTCACACTCCCCTGGTAGAGAAACAAAAACCCTAGTGACTAGGATTTTTAGTGGGTACTGCGGTCCCACCGATTTATATGCCGCCTCACCTAACAGTTATTGGTGACATATAAATAGATAAGTGTATAACTCTTGTACAATGCTTCTCAAGCAAATTGCAGTGCTACTTAGTCTCTAAGTCATGAAAATCTCACCTAACAGTTATTGGCCACATTCCTTAGTTAAGTCAGACCCACCGTATAACCGTAAAAATAATGTCATCATTGGGTCCTCACCTATTAGTTATTGGCGCCCAACCCCACCTTTAGCCCTACAACATCTCATGTCTATAGAGAGGTCCAGCCCTCTGATGCAACTTGCCCACTGGGTCCAGCCAAAACAAATCAACACCGGAAAGACCTTAGCAGCTCTACTATGGTGGAAGACCTATGGACTTAATATTGCGTAATCATGTTTTAGTGTTTGCAACCTTGAGCTCTTCATAGGAGATAATCGATCAATTGGCCAGGTAAGCAGGTGGGAGCCCCCCCTTACTCGGAGAGTAAGATCTTAATTAAGTAACCACCTTTCATGCTTTCCTAGACACCAACTAGATAAATTAATCTAATATAACTAGCTCATTGTTGGTTCACTCTTGATTGATTGAGGAGGTTTTAATTTGGGTCTCTTTCGATTTACTATCCACATCTCATTTAAATATACATCTACCCGCTATGCATAAACATAAACATCCAGGTATAATCACAAAAATAAATGTAATTGGTGATGATCATGGATCCAGGATGGGGTCATAGTACAAGCACATGCACATCAATTAGTTAGATCGTCTTCCACTATTGACTTGATCTTGATCCCTTAGGTCCAATTGCGATCAACTCTTTGATCCATCTTCAATCAACCCTTGATCTCGATCCACGCAATTCATGCTTGTAGAGGCATGCATCGATCAACCATTGACGCGCAAATACATCACATATTACATCACAGATAAAATTTAAAAATAAAAGAATAATTACAATCCTTTTTCATGAGACACGCAGGTCTCCAATATATGAATTTAAGATGCACACAGGCAACTGAAAATCTGAATTATATGCCATCTCATAACATCATAGACATCATAGAACATTTCAGAATATTCAAAAGGGTTCATCCATGATCATCACCATATGCATCTCATGCATAAATATAATTTACAGATCTGTAATTTAACTGGTTATGTCATCTCATGAGTTGCTGATCATGCAAGATATGATTCTAAATATTTGTAATCATATTAGCAAAGGATTAGAATCATTAATCTAAGCGCATAAAAAATCAGCATGCAGGAAAATCAGCAACCTGAATTCTGCATGTAGAAAATTTCAGCAAGCATAATCTTTTAAATTTCAGATCTAATATGCCTTTAATGATTAATCCTAATCTTAATCTATGTAGCCCTGGCTCTGATACCACTGTTGGGATCCCTCACACACCGTAGAAAATTTTGAACGCAGCAGAAGGCATGCGCAAGATCCCGTTCATCGTATAAACAATATTTAAAACTGTCGTTCGTAGATAGATTAAGATTAAAAAAAAATTTATATTATTAGGAAGATCAGATCTTCACCTTGTGCTGATAGATGATCACCGCAAACTGATGATCATGGTATTTGATGAAGGTTCGCTTGAAGCCGCACATGCGTCCGATCTCTACGGGTATCCACATGAGGTAAAGGACTGATCAAAACTTTCTTATCTCCCCAGGGTGCTAGCTCCCTTACAAAGACAACTTTTGATGGCTGATATCCTCCCAAGCCCTTTGCTGCTTTTTCTTTTCTTGGCGTTGGAACCAAAAAAGGAGAAGGTAGGAGGGCCGCCAAGGCTTCTTTTTCCCTTTGCTTGCTTGCGACTAAAACCCAAGAGGAGAAGAGGGAGGCACACGACTGAGAGGAGAGAAGCATGCCCTAGGGGGTGGCCTTTATCTCCTTATAAAGACGTGTGGAGCTCCTACTTTTTAGGAGCTCCAAGTATATCTCCAAGAGGGGTGCCGACCCCTCTTTGTTTGCCGCACCAAAGAAGCAAGGAGAGGAGGGGCGTACGCCCCTCCTTCTTGGTTAACCTAATCCTCTTCCAAGGAGGATTAGGTGGCCCTTTTTTGATTAAGTCCTAATCTAATTAGGCTTTAACCAAAGTATGAACTAATTTGGGTTTAATCCATGCAAGTCCTAATCCAATTAGAACTCAAATGAATTATGACTCAATTGAACTCTTCAATCCTAATCCAATGAGAATTCATCTTAATTCATTAGATTAATAATTAATTAGAACTTGAGAAATCCTAATCCAATTAGAACTTATTCAATTTTAATCCTAAGCCAATTAGGACTTTAGAAATCCTACTCCAAGTAGGATTCTAATTTTAATTCGAAGTCATAATCTAATTAAGACTCTAGAAATCCTACTCTAAATAGGATTTGTGTCTAAGTCCAATTAATTAAATCCTATTATTCCTTCTTCAACTTACTAACTCTTTGTGGGTTAAACCAATTATCAATCAAATTGATAATTATAATTTCTTTGTGATCTTTAATCATAATTCAACCATTGGATCAGTCAATACCTCTAATGTGTGTAATTCCATAGGTTCTATTCTGTCTGGTAGTGAGATATATTACGATCTCTATCACAATATCATTGAAAACTCCTTTCAATAGGTTGGAACAATTCCAACTCAACTCACCAGGGATCATCGACCATCAAGATAGTCCCTGTGAGTATCACCATCCACCAGTGACACCTAGCAGCATATAGTGGCAATCCAGCAGAATGGAATGATGAACCTCTAGGTGCAGTTATCGTATGATACAGTCCATCTATCATGGATCCCTATAGGACAAAGGTCATGGATAACTCGTCAAACCCCATCGTCTATCATATGTCTAGATTTATTTGACTTAAATTCGAGAGTGGAAAAATTATTTCTCCACACTCTACATACTACCCCAGCCGAGGTCTTACGAACTCAATCTTATAAAGCACATAGGATCACTCCTTATCTACCAAGATCGATAGATTCCTTATAGGTGCATACCCTACTCCTACAGTGAGTCTACTGCAGTCAATCTACAGCACAAGGACCCATATGGCTAGAGAAAATGTATACGTGTAGTCAAACTACAACAACCTCATTGTGAATAGCCGAAGCACCACTGGTCAAAGAACCAGTTACACTACTGCAACATCAAGCAAGTCATTGATGAATGGATAGATATCCAAGTGACTTTTTATCTTGGTCATGCTCAGTACCCTTATTTTCTAACAAACACCTGCACTATCACTTCAGTGTCCCTACACTGTGGACTCGAGTCTCGTCCATCCATAAGAAAAGCGATCTGTGTACTGATCTCAGTGGATCGATCACCGTCCTCATGATGATCCATTGATCAGGAGCATTTAGAAATTAATCACCAATGACACATGGCTCAAATTTTTAACTCTTGAGAATATGCATCATCATCTTATTAATTTCTTGGATGATTCATAAACACATAAACAATATGAATAAAAAGATGCCCCTTTATTAATCAATAATAATAAAGTTAAGTACAAAACTATATCCCAGAATTAACAATGTGTCAGCCATATTGGCTTCTAGGGCATATATCTAACAGGCATGGTTGCCAACTCCCAAGAGTTATTCTTCTCAATCGACTTGATCTCCTCGTCCATAGAATTTTTATAATTCTCATCTTTTATAGCTTCTTCAAAAACTACAAGCTCACAATCAACAAAGTGACAAAGAAGAGTTAGATCATCACTTAAATTTTTTGTTACCTTATAAAGATCTTGAAGACTCCTTGTTCATGGTTGCCTTTCACTAGAGTTTCCATTAGAAGATGAAAAAGGTGTACTAGGAGTTGTTGGTAATCGAGAAGGTGTTGTGGGCTCTTGAACTTCACTTTTTTGCTCCTCATCAAGGATTGGAAAGAAATCATACATTTTCTTATCTTCATTACTCTAATCCCATGAATCTTCTTCATCAAACTTCATATCTCTACTAATAGTCGCCTGCCAACACTTTGATTGTAGAGCTTATAGCCTTTGGAACGTTGATCATATCCAATAAATATGTGCTTCTTGCTTTTTTCGTTGAGCTTGGACCTCTCTTGATCGGGTACATGAACATAGCCAATGCTCTCATAAATTCTTAAATGGAAAACACTTGTTTTTCTTCCACTCCATACTTCTTGGAAAGTTTTGTCTCATAGGCTTCTTGTTGGACACCGGTTGGACAAGTACATCGCATAATCAACCGCTTCCGCCCAAAATTCTTTCGGTATCTTTTTTGTCCTCAGTATACTTTGAGCCATATTGAGAATGCTCACATTCTTCCCACAACACCATTTTGTTGTGGAGATCTTGGAGTGGTCCAGAATCGCCAAATGCCATTTGCTTCATAAAACTCATTAAACTCGTTAGAAGTAACCTCTCCCCCTCTATCCATTCTCAAGGCTTTAATACAATAGCCACTTTTCTTTTCAACAAGTGCTTTAAATTTTTTAAAAGCATCAAACACCTTAGATTTTTCTTTCAAGAAATAAACCTAGGTTTTTCTACCAAAATCATCAATAAAGAGAAGAAAATACCAATTGTTACCAAATAAAGAAGGCTTGATTGGTCCACAAACATCGGCATGAACAAGTTGAAGTGACTCACTTGCTCTTGAAGTAGTTTCTTTTGGAAAGCTTTTTCCAAATTGTTTGCTAATAAGAAACCCTTCACATAGTTGATCCGGTTGTTTAATAGATGGTGCCCTTCAACATCCCTTTTTGACCCAAGAACTTTAAGCCTCCAAAATTAACATGCCTAGGCCTCACATGCGAAAGCTAAGAAGAATCTTTCACACAAGTCTTGAGACATTTAGCAACATTAGTTTGGATATCAAACAAAAACATCCTATTCTTTGTAATAGGCACATTAGTAATCACATTCTCCCTATCATCTTAAAGTAAGAGACTATGATTTTTCATAATGTTACTTTTCATACTTGGAACATAATAAACATTACTCATAAGTTGATGGCCACCATTTTTTATATGAATTAAAATTATACATTTACCTTCAATAAGAACTTTAGAGTTATCTCCAAATGTGACAAACCTGGTCACCGATTTGTGAATCTCCACAAACTTGCTTTTATCTCCATACATGTGATTGCTTGCGGCATTATCAAGATACCACAAATCTTTCTTACTTTTTTCTTCTCCTTTGTAGGCTAGCAACAAAGTGGCCTCCACTTCCTCATTCTCTACATAATTTTAGCCTTCTCTTCAAAATTGCTAGGAAAACTTCAACACTCTCAAGCATAATACCCATTCTTTTAGCAATTGTAACATCGAATATTGGACTTATCATTTTGCCTTGTGTAATTTCCTCTACCATGTCTTCTTGAGGAATACTCCCTTTCTTCATTGTTGGAGTTTTGATTCCTATGTCTGCCTCTTCCTCTTCCTCCTCTCCCTCTACCTTGTCCACATCCACGTCCTCTTCCTCATTGACTTTTCTCACGCTCCCCTTCCTTCTCCTTCATCGAGAGCTTGGTGGTTAGAGCTTGCTCGATCAGCTCCTCCTTCATCTTGTGGACTCTCTCTTCATGGGCTTGTGAAGAACCCTTAGTCTCCAAATCTTTGGACTCCTCAATGGCTACGACGATGTAATCAAACTTCGAATGCAATGAACGAAGAATGTTCTCAATGACCCAGGCATCCTCCAATCTTTCTCCAAACCTCTTCATTTGATTCACTTTAGCCAACACCCTCGAAAAGAAATCTGCAATGGACTCGGACTCTTACATTTGTACACCTTCGAAATCTCCTCGTAACATTTGACGGCATACTTTCTTCAGTTTATCAACTCCTTTGTAGGAGTTTTGTAAGATCTCCTATGCTTCTTTGGCGGTGGTCACATTAGCCACTCTTTCGAACATGGCTTCATCCAAATATTGATAGATAAGAGCAAGAGCTTATTGGCCCTTCTTCCATATTTTCTATAGAGCCTCTCTTGGAGCAGAACTCATCGTAGCTTCTTCACGAGGCTCCTCATAGCCTTTATACACAATCTCCCACTTATCTTGCGATCTAAGGAAAGCTTTCATATGAGTGTACTAATTTTCATAATTCTCTTTTGTAAGGTGAGGGAATTGAAATAGGAAGGTAGAATTGGCCATATTTAGAATCAAAAAACTGGGGCTCTGATACCAATTTATTGGAATATAGAAAGAGAGATTTCTCTAGAGAGGAAAGGATGAAGAAGTGAAATATTTCAAAAAAAAATTTTATTAACTTTGGCTCTTGCCTCTTGCCTCTTGCCTCTTGCCTCTTGCCAAAATCATAAGACTTATGTAGAATTTATAGGACTTTTAGGTACGCATAGAAAATCCAAATACATAAACTACCTAAATGCATATTGAAAACCCAAATGAATGCACACTGAAAATCCAAATACATGAACCACTACTCTCAAGGTAACCCTTCATATATTCATGAACCTCCCAAAAGATATTTATTAAGTTTATTTTCTCAGTAGAAAAGATAAAATCATGAATATGTTATTGAATGCCAAGCAGTTGGTTGGTGCCTACTGGGTAAGAAGGACATTTGCATCCTACTGGAAACCACAATTGGGTGCCCATGCGAGCATGCCAAGACTGGTTCAACCATGGTTCATGGGGGAGTTATTTCATGATGATAACTACTTGTAGTAGTTATCACAGCTCCCATAATTTTCCGAAAACCTCCCCAAGCACTTCATGGTGTTAGAATGGGACCAGAAATGAGAGAAGTCAGATGAGAAGAAATCTCCTCTCCTTCTTCCCATCTCCCTTTGCTATCCATGAACCTAAAAGTACTCATGGATCATGGGAAAGAGTTATCGTTTCAATTGTGAATCGATTGTCGACCATAAATGCATTCTACAATAAAGATGATGCTGAAGAACACAATGAGGACACCAAAGCATGCAATCCAATCCAAAGAAAAGTCCTAGAAACATTGATCATGCGTTTCCACAAGGTAAATATTTATCACGTGCTTTCGCAAAGTATGTTACCGATCCTTCTTCTGGTTGGATATTTGGATTTATTTCATGTCCAGTTTCCATCAAGGTACTCAGAGAATTTTGATCGCAAGTGTGATGCGATTAAATGCATTTTTGATGATACCTTTACAGTATGGAGGCACTTAGAGCTGATTCAGGTTGGCATAGTGCCCAGAATGGCCACCATACTACCAATATATGCGGTTCCTTTTCTCTTTTCTCTCTGTGTTTCCAACAAAATACCCCTTCAATCGCATTGCTGGACATATTTCCATTTTATGTTGGTCTTCCATTTTGATACATGTGTTGAATTAAATTAAATATTTTAAACTTTTTTTGAAAACCACGCTGCATTTAATCTCCACTTTTTTATCATTTTTTTTCTTCATGCGCCCTTTTTATAGGCCTAATGCCCTAATGCCGATGTGCTGAATAAGCTTATTGGCGGCAACAATTTGAAATTCAAATAATCTTTCTAATCAACTGCAAAGGGATCTAAACTAAGTTAGATCCCTTGCGGCCGTATGCTAAATTTTCTGGCTCCCGCGGATTGATGACATGTCTTCATGTGCTCCCTTAATCCAACGGCCTGATGCATCTTGGCCATCCATGCTTCTGCTCACCTGGCCTCTAGGGAAGAGTCCACGGACTCCTCCATGGATTCTGCACGCGTTCCTTCCTTCTTTGACCCTTTGCTTGTGCTTGGATGCTTGCCACTTGTCCCGTCTGCATGCGATCGCGCACGGTTTGCGCGATTGGACCGCATCAAAGGCTCCTTTCTTCTCTTGGCTAGATTTTCCTTCTTTTGGCTCACATCTGCTTCTTTTGATGCGTCTATTACCTTTTTTATAAAGGGCTATATAAAGGGCTCTAGAGATCATTTCAAAGGCACAAAAAATTTCTCTTTTTCCTCTTGCTCTTATTCGCTTCTCCTCATAATTTCAATTATTTTCCTCAATTTCTTTTGAGCTATCTGCAAGCATGGATGTGTTCTTTTTTCTTTTTTGGAGATGCATTGATGGGAAAAACGTGGTTCTGTACTAGTTCGCCATATCTCTAGAAGATCTATGCCAGCGGACCCGTGTATGGGGGGCATAAATTTTTCTAGGACAGCGCGTCAGTGTGCTTCGATCCACAGACCATCTTCTTTCATTTTTTTATTTTATTATTCTATTGTCAAATAAATAATTTACTAGTTTATTCTTTTTATTTACTTTTCATGAATATTAGAAACATTGAATTATTGATTTATCAATTATATTTGTGCATCTAGGCTAACAACGTATTCATTGAGTATTAGAAACTGAGATGGCAATACGTTTGGTGCTTATGATGAACTTTGAAAGAAAAATAGGGAAAATTATCGATAAACGAAATGCATCATTTGTAAACCTGGTGGTCTCTGACTTTAGTTAGTGTAATTTTATATTATTATATTTACTAGTTGGAGATTTGGTGTTTTTTAGTGCTGGAAATTTTTATCAGGCCAGTTGGAGAGGAATATTTATTATATGATGCTTTTCATTTTTTTTTTTTTATTTGCATTTTGAACAAGGTGATCAAACAGGTTTGTACTCCCAAGAATAAGATTGTGAGTTCCTCTGATGCATCATATGTAAATCTGGTGGTCTCTGACTTTAGTTAGTGTAATTTTATATTATTATATTTACTAGTTGGAGATTTGGTGTTTTTTAGTGCTGGAATTTTTTATCAGGCCAGTGGGAGAGGAATATTTATTATATGATGCTTTTCATTTATTTATTTTTTTTTATTTGCATTTTGAACATGGTGATCAAACAGGTTTGTACTCCCAAGAATAAGATTATGTGGGTACCTCTGCGTTGTGGATTTCTCATTTTGATGGGTTTTCACGATATTTGGCATTTCATGAGAAGGAGAACACTACTCCTTATAAAAACTTCTAAATTTCTTTGCCAATCACAGAAAACTAGAGAAGAAAATGACACTTTATCGAGAGATACCATCAGTAATTATTTCCTAACAATGTGAGCACTTACAAGCTTACAAGGATTTAACAAATATAAGATGATGAAAACATTTAATAGAATGGTTGGTTTATTAGGATGGGACAGAAGAGGAGGCCATTAGTTAGATTTCTTAAAAAGGAAGGGGTTGAAGCCAAATTGTATGGACACAAGGTCCTAGTCCCAACATAATCTCAAGAAGATATCAGATCTGCACCTTAGAGAATAATAAAAGTAGAGAAAAAAAGAGAGGAAAGAAGAAAGAAACGAATTGAAAAAAGAGGGAAAAATAGCTCCAGGTTCTCACACCTATGTGCAGCCCCTTTTTCTTTCATTAAATTAGAGCATACATATTCTAAGTTGATAAAAATACCCCTGCAATATGGGCTGGTTAAACCCAATCAGTTGCAACATAGGTGACCCATAAACAAGGGCCATAATTACAAATAAAAGCGATAATATCAATATAAGTCAAGACTAACATTCGCCCTCAAGCTCGAGCATACTTATTTCCAATGCTCAGCTCGGAACAAAGAGTGCAGTGTTGGTCAGAGGCTGGGATTCATCTACCGAGGCCCTTTGAAGACCAAAGGTGCAAGGCTGAAGATCCAATAGCTTTCTATGCTCTAGTTCTTTTTTAGTTTGATCTTGGTTGCTTGAAATAAAATTTTACTTTAGTATGTGCTTTTTGCTTGGCTTGAGGACCAAGTAGTACATCCCATAAAATATTTTGGGGATGAGGAAGAGTTCAACAATGATTTAGAGGTCAATGACCACCATTGTAATGTAATGAGGTATGTTTTGTCCACTGTTGTGGATAATGATGAGCAGCAGCGTACTATATTTTTCACACGTTCGTTAGATGCAATAAGAGATTTGCTAAGTTAGTCATAGATAGGGGTAATAGCATGAATGTGGTCTCTAAGGCTGCTGTAGCTACATTGAACTTTAAGGTAGAGCCACACATCAAGCCTTTTAAAGTAGATTGGGTTAATAAGAAAACCTTGCATGTGATTGAGATTATGAGTATAAGGTGTATCATGATGCATTGCTGATGGATGTGGCACATATTTTGTTATGACACCTATACCTTTACGACTTAGATATGACCCACCATGGTAGGGAGAACATTTATATGTGTAAGGCTCCATCTGACAGAGCTGTTAGTAGTAGAGCTTTCGGAAGTAAAGCTTTTTGAAATAGAGTTTTTATAAAAAACTATTTGTTGTTTGGTAACTACATTTCTAAAGTGCTATAAACTTTAATATATGTTTGGTAAACAAATTGAGAAAGTACTTTTGGTATGACAAAATGACCAAAAAGGATATTGCATAGTTTTATACCATAGAGCATAATAAAATATAATATGTATTAATGCATAAATATATGATATAGTGCAATATTACAGTAATTTAATATAATATTTTTATAATATAGTAATATAATATTGTATACTATAGCATAATAATATAACATAATTTGATATTATATAACATAACATATCAATGTATTATGATATAATATAATATAATATTATATTTATAATATAATACAATAATAAAGGTATAAAATATTATAATTATTAGCATAAATTAATTCTCCATCTTTACAATGACTATGGTATAATAGAAAGTCCTTATTGATCAGAACTACCATTTTCGGTCCAGAAATTCTGCTAATTGTAATTCTCGATCCCTAATAACGATTTTCATTTTTTAAAATTTCGAAGATACCCCGGCGATCCCACCAAAATGGTGCTGGAGGGTTAAACTCCTTGCATAAGGGAAGTTGCAGAAGATGAAGAGGGCGAAGATGATGATGGCAGCCAACAAGCTTAGGGACTTGATGGATTGTAGCAGCTTCTCCCTATTGAGGGAGGTATAGAGGGTGCGTAGTGAAAGCATTGTCATTGAACCATATCCCATCACATAAAAATCACACAGATAAGAATCTGTTTCGCATGTATTATGTACAGATAGTTAAATAATGCTTGGAACACACTTTATATAGCCTAGTACACAATTAAGTCTTCTTGACATAAAGTTAAGTAAGCTTGAAATACAATTAATATAGCCTCGTATACAGTTAAGTCTTTCTGGTATATAGTTAAGTTTTTCTGGTACATAGTTAAATCTTTCTAGCATACAATTAAGTTTTTCTAGTACACAGTTAAGTACCTCTACCAGTTTTTTAAGCAAAACAAATCTGCCTCCCATCTAGAGTACAATGCTCTTTCGCATTACAATTCCTCTAAGCTTTGTTGAAGGAAGCTGATTTTCTATTTGTGACCGACATATGCGTATCAACATCTTTATTCACTAAAATTCACATTAAGATTCCATGCAAGTTACACGCTGAAGTACCTTCCTTCAGGATCTTTTCACCCATGTCCTGCATTGAGATCTTTCTTCTCTGATAAAGTGTGTGGTGCACTTGTCAACTGTAAGTTCCCAAACAAGTACAGAAGACAATCAAAAGCTTGAGAAGAAATTAATTGAAGCCATTAAGCAGAGAGCTGCATCAAGAAAGCAACCTTTCAGGTCTATGAACAGCATAATCATGAGGTTCCCTCACTTCAAAGATGGGTTGGGAAATATAAAGGATGTATTTGAACAATACGGTGAGTCGGTAATCGTCTTCTCCTTGTTGGACCTCTGCATGTTAAGACATTGTGTAGTTAACATGAATTGGTTTGATTCTAGATAGACTATTTCATATTAAATTACTTACTACTATATCAAAATTTTAATAATGCCTGGTTGCATGTTTTACAGATGAGGACTCAAATGGAACAATTGATCGTGAAGAACTAAAGAAGTGCTTGAGTACACTTCAAGTGTATCTTACTGTGGAGGAGATAAATGGCCTTTACCACTGTTGCTGGAAATTGGACCCGGGGGTGACCACTTGGCCGAGGGGGAGGAGCTCCGGTGCAAGTTGGTGGGCGGCGGATCGTCGGCG
>JAOXJJ010000263.1:15113643-15126989 GCA_025769935.1 Phoenix roebelenii | reverse complement strand
ATGCCATCACACTCTATTGCGATAATAATGGCGCCATAGCTCTTGCTAAGGAGCCAAGGTCTCATCAGAAGTCCAAGTACATAGAGTGGCGCTTTCACCTCATACGCGGCTATCTCGAAAAGAAATATCTTGAGGTGCAGAGAGTAAACTCCGCGGACAATGTAGCGGACCCGCTCACTAAGCAGCTAAGTAAGCAGAAGACTGAAGCCCACATTGAGAAGATGAGACTTAGATATATGACTGATTGGCTTTAGTGCAAGTGGAAGATTGTTAGATATATGCCCTAGAAGCCAATCTAGCTGACACATTATTAATTCTGGGACATTGTTTTGTATTTGACTTTATTATTATTTTATAATAAATGGGCATCTTTTTCATTCATATTGTTTATGTGTCTGTGAATCGTCCAAAAAATTAATAAGATGATAATACATATTATCAAGAGTTGAGAATTTGAGCCATGTATCATTGGTGATTAATTTCTAAATGCTTATAATCAATGGATCATCACGAGAACGGTGATCGATCCGATAAGATCAGTGCACAAATTGCTTTCCTTATGGATGGATGAGACTCGAGTTCACAATGTAGAGACACTGAGGTGATAGTGCAGGTGTTTGATAGAGAACAAAGATACTGAGTATGACCAAGATAAGAAGTCATTTGGATGTCTATCTACTCGTCAGTGACTTGCTTGATATTGCAGTAGTATGACTGGTCCTTTGACCTGCGGTGATTCGACTACTCACAGTCAGGTTATTGTAGTTTGACAACACATATACAAGGTCTCTAGTCATATGGATCCTTGTAGTGTAGATTGGCTGCAGTAGGTTTACTGTAGGAGTAGGGTATGCACCTACATTGAATCTATCGATCTTGATAGATGAGGAGTGATCCTATGTAATTTATAAGACTGAGTTCTAAGACCTTGGCCAGGGCAGTATATACAGTGGAGAAAGAGTTTTCCACTCTCGAACTCAAGTCGAATAAATCTAGACATATGACAGACGACGAGGTTTGACGAGTTATCCATGACCTCCGTTCTATAGGGATCTATGATAGAAGGACTGTATCATATGATAACTGCACCTAGAGGTTCATCATTCCATTCTACTAGGTTGCCACTATATGCTTCTAGGTGTCACTAGTGGATGGTGAGACTCATAGGGACCATCTTGATGGTCGATGATCCCTGGTGTGTTGAATTGAAATTATTTCAACCCATTGAAAGAAGTTTTCAATAATATTGCAATAGAGATCGCAATATATCTCACTACCAGTCAGAATAGAACCTATGGGATCACACACATTAGAGGTATTGACCAAT
This sequence comes from Phoenix roebelenii, assembly GCA_025769935.1. NCBI lineage: Eukaryota > Viridiplantae > Streptophyta > Magnoliopsida > Arecales > Arecaceae > Phoenix > Phoenix roebelenii. The sequence goes on along the minus strand of JAOXJJ010000263.1, from coordinate 15,125,662 downwards.
CCAATGGTTGAATTATGATTAGAAATCACAAATAATTAATCTGATTGATAATTGGTTAACTCGCTAAGAGTTACTGAGTTGAAGAAGGAATAATTGCAATCGGATTGCAATTTAATTTAATTAATTGGACTTGATCACGAGTCCTACTTGAAGTAGGATCCTTGGAGTCCTAATTGGATTAAGATTACAAATTAAATTAGAGTCCTATTTAGAGTAGGATTTCTAAAGTCCTAATTGCCTTAGGGCTGAAATTTAATGAGTCCTAATTAGATTAGAATTTTCTTAAGTTCTAATTAATTCTAATTTTTATCTAATTAATTAAAATACTTCTAATTGGATTAGGATTGAAGAGTTTAATTGATTCATGGTTCAATTAAATCCTAATTAGATTAGGATTTTGAGAAAATTGAAATGGGTGCAAATCCTATTTTGAATAGGATTGAATCCTAGCACTTGGACCCAACCCTCCCCACTTAATTAGATTAAGTGGGGGCTAACCAAATGGGAGAAGAGGTTATTTTTAAAGGGAGGGGCCTTGGATGGTGGCGTGAAGGAAAAAGGAGGGGCCATGCCCCTCCTATTTTGAATTCACAAAGGGATAATCTCTGTCCACACACCATAAAAGAGGGGTTCAAAGGGGCTTCGAATTTTTCGTGGTTTTTCTTGGGATTTTTGGCAGCAAGGAACCTCCTTCCATTCTTCCTTTCAGCCACAAGGAAGCAAGGAAAAAGAAGCTCTTGGCGTGGTCTACTTCATCCCCTTTCTTGGTTCCAACACGAAGGAAAAAGAAAAGGCTGCGGGTTTTTGTTCTCCTTCCATTGAACCATCCTTCTTCTTTCTCCTCCCTTAGGCATTCAAGAGTTGATTGATAGAGAGGATATAAGCCATCAATAGCCATCAATAGCCATCTCTGCAAGGAAGCTAGCATCCCGAGGAGATCTAAAAGCTTCGATCAGTGCTTTGCCTCGTGTGGATACCCGTAGAGGCCGGACACGTGTGCGGCTTCCATCGAACCTTCAACAAATTCATGTAAATCAGATTTGCAGAGACCATCTATCCGCACAAGATGAATATCTGATCTTCTTATTGATTTTTAAATGGTTTAAAAGAATATAATCCTAATCTATTTACAAATGGTTTTAAAATATGTTCATACGATGAACGGGATCTGCGCATGCCCTTCCGCTGCAGATCTGAAAATTTTTGAAATTTTTCTGCGGCATGCATGAGATCCTAACACCAAGCTGATGGTGGACCACTGTAGAGAAAAGAGAAAAAGATGAAGAAGAAGGGATGGAGGAGGAAGAAGAGGTTATAAAGACACAGGAAGAAGAGGTTATAGAGATACAGAAAGAAGAAAAGAGGAGGAGGAAGAAGAAGAAGCAGAAAAAATGCTAGGGTTTTTTTTATTCAATCATTTAATTGCCTCATACATGAGAGGGCTGACCTTTATATAGACCTTATATTATAACCAAGTCAAGTTAATCAATTGACGACATGCCAAAATTGGACCCTCAATTAGTTGACTAAGTCAACCGATTGATTACATACCAAAGTCGATCCAATCACTCGATCTAATTACTTTACTCAATCGACTTGATTAGTAACAAAACAACTGACCAAATTGACTTAACTAAAACAAAAGCAAATAATACAATAAAATAAATGTGACTCGGACTCAAATAGATCCAATCTGGGTCTGACTCAATCTGGTAGCTCGGGATCATATAAACGAACGGTTCTGATGTTCCCATCACTAACTTTGTTAGGTTGGGTTTAAGATGGTAACATCAAGCATAGAACATTGCCCGAGGTTTGGATTGGTTAGTTTTGGAGATCTATTATGACAACATAGATTGGGTAGGCTAATGGCCCCCCTAAGTAGAATTCCAACTTCCCTTTTGCTTATGTAACTATGAGAGAATATGGTGAACATGCTATAACAATAGTGAAGAACAAGTGTGTATTTCTTTAAAAACTTGCACATAAGTTCTATTAGCTATTGTTGACACATGCTTACATATGATTATCCTTGTAATTTTGTACTACTTGGGACTGCATAGCTAACTCTCTCTCAATCTCTCGCTCTCTCTCGCTCTCTCTCTATGCTCCAATAGAGTACACAACAAGGACATCAAAAGTTGAAATTTTCCATTAAAGTTGAAAGTGAGAGTGCCCATATTAAAGATTTTGTTTGCATACTTTTAGTTCCTTGGTTTCAAAAAGTAAAGGAAAAATTTCAACTTTCAATACCATTGCACTTAACTAAGTTATTCGTGGAATAACTTAAGATAAACAAACGGCTAGAAGAGTAAAATTATTTTATAGGTGGCTAAAAAGCTCAATAAAATGGAATAAATCGAAAAGTGTAGATAATTTTTTAATTTAGTTGAGTTCATCCTACAACAACATGCAACCTTATAGTAGCCTAATCAATTGGAGCCTTGTGCTCTACCTATGGTCCCCTCATGTAGTTTTTGCTGCTCCAATAGTTTGCTTTTGTTTTGGTTTCACTATTTTTGCATCAAGAGATCAGTTCTGCCGGCTAGAAAGAGTACCCGGATGCGATCCAACTCATCTTGAGACGTGCACAGGCATGTCTCGGAAGGTGTTCGACATTATTAATTTTTTTATATATATACGAATTTTTCATACAATGTGTATACAAATATATTTAAAAAAATTAAAATAAAATATGTTTGACTTTGGCATCTGAACGCAAGGTTCATGCGCGCTGAGAATGAACAAGCGACACCCATGGCCGGTAAAAACCTGTGCGTTCTCACAGGCCAGCCGGAACGTTTTTTTGTTCATTCCAGTTTACACGAACCTGGCCGCATAGAGATAATTGCAAGATACAACCTGGTACAAGTTTGAGTAACTAGGGCATAGGTCGGTGGGCCTGCCTGAAACTAGGCCTATCAGGACAAATTTTGTCTTGATTGGTGCGGCCGTTTATCACGGCAGCCTTAATGCAAAGTGACTTTTATTAATTGCCAAAATAAATTAGAATAATAACAAAGCCAAGATATGATGCTGAAACTTTCCTCTCCATGGGTGTCTCATCACCTTTGCCGTCTCAATGGCAGCAAAAGATTCCAGTGACAGCCACTGGTACGGTTGGAACAAACTAGTCTTCAACATCTCTTAGATAGGAGCGGACGACTCCGATGACCGCTTTTTATTTTACTCGAAACATGTGATAGAGACCGCTTTTTATTTTACTCGAAACATTTGATAGTAGACCGTCCTCATGCTTCACCATGTATCTCTCTATATATATATATTTGATTTGGTGAAATTGGCAAAGATGTACCTCTGCTGATTTGCTTGTAGTAGAAATTCGATCTACGGGCAAAGAAAGGATTAAAAACTATCAGCTCCCATTAGACAGGAACTCTTGGATGCCTATGCCAAGTAAAATTTTGATGAAACAACATGGAGAAAAAAAATCCGAAAGTATAAGTTATGAGGCAGAATACAAGAAGATAAGATGAGATATATACTTAGTCTCCTGACTATTTTCAGCTCTGATCAAACCGAAACTCTTCGATGCCTACGCCAAGTAGAATTTTGGTGAAACAACGTAGAAAAAAAAAGATATGAAAGTATAAGTTATGAGGCAGAATACAAGCAGATAAGATGAGATATATACTTGGTCCCCTGGCCTTATTTATATAAAGATGAGAATGTGGCTCTATTACACTGGCTATGAGTGCCGTAGACAAGCTTCAACCGTCTGCTTTTATTTTTGCCCCTTAAATGTGGGGAATGGCAACCACTCCATCCATATTTTAAACGAACGTTCCACTTATCGTTTTGCCATTGGACGGTGGATTCGAACAATAACAGCTGTCGAATCAAGACCACATCAATATTTATTTATATATAGGGATGAATTGCTTTTCAAGTCAAAAAAAAAAAAAAAGACCAGCAAAATATGTCAAACCGAAACTCCAGAGAGTAGCACTCAAGAATCCTGCATTGGAACGGGATTCGATATGAGTTGGTGCAGTGGGACAGGCTCCTTTTGTTCTTTTGCCAGTGATTGACTCCATCCATCTTCAAACACTAAGGACGGACACAAAAGAGCCTCAAGATAAAAATTTCGCCCCAGCTTTGTGCCGCTCGGGCGTCCCTCTTGTACTCCATCCGGTATTTCGGCTTCCTTGGCGGACTGAGACTTGTGCTCGGAACCAAGAACCGGGACTATTAACGGCACCAAAATGAGGGCCCACGCTCGAGGCTTCGAGAAGGTGGGTCTGACCAGAGGAGAATTTATATTACCTACAACGACGTCCAACCAATCAATCTGTTTCATATGGGCGGTTTTATATGCAATATATAGGTCCTCGAGGCACTGATTTTAGGATTGTGTGATTAAAAAAATATTGAACATCTTAATCTGGACTTTGACCGACCTTCTTGACCTCGATATTAACCGAGGTGAATGATCTCAGTGAAAACCAAGGTGCCACTTAGCTCAAACTAATAAACACCAGCAGTTATGATGATACTGTTGTCAATTTTCTTAGATAAGCTCATCTGGAGGCTCATTTCTACAAATTTTCTTTCTTCTACGCTATTATCTATTATTCTGACTTAGGCATCGGAGGGTACCCTCCTAGAAGATTTTCGACAAGTAGACTTTCTACAAGTCATCCTCGAAGGTGATTGGTGCTTCCCCAATTCGGTCTCATCCAACCTTATTCAGTTCGGTTCTCACTAGCCTTAGAGCAAGTTGATCAGCGTTCAACCACGATATAGACTTTAGCAGCAACAGAAAAGGTTAGCTATACCAACACCAAATGAAGAAAGAAATCATCAATATGCGGTCATGAAGGAGTCGCGGTGCATCCCATGCCTCATAACACCATACTCTGGCCTCACGAGGTTTATTGCAAAGTTTAGAATATGCCCCACCAGTACAACCTGCTGCACTTATGAACATCGAGCAATTTAATCTGCTTGTATAACAGGTGCAAGCCTTAACATCGGTGATTCAAGGCTTGCAACAAACAACAACGCAGCCGTAACCATTCCGACTAGAACCTATTCAATCTAGCCGCCACTCCCAACAATCAACACGCCAAATCAACCATCATTCTCAATGCCAAAGCTTAGAGCGATTTCTCCAATGTCGGCATACCTGACAAAGGAGTTCCGATCGAGATGGAAAGCAACGTACTCCAAGCCCACATTCTGATAAGGATTTTGCTCCGGGTCTCTCATCTCCTTATCATACGGAGCACCTACCTAGGGAAAGCCGACCTCCATTGAAAAATCGAGAAGATGGGCCGTCAGATTCAAGTCCTTAAGGGGCAGACTTTAAGGGCAAATAATGACTCAACTTCTTAGTAGAACCTCCTTTTTTTGATAGATCGTGGAGGAGCCGATCCTATCTCAATTCAAAATACCTCAGGTGCAGCCATATGACAACACCTCATATCTTTTTGATCATTTGGAGAGCTTCAAAGCTCTCACGATGTTGCATGGAAAAACCGACATCGTGTTTTACAAAGCTTTTCTTGCTACTCTTTGCAAAACAACTCAATTCTGGTTTTCAATGATTCGGCCTAGGTTGATTCATTCTTTTGAGCAGCTCAGATGATGTTTTACGGCGCACTTTGTCTCCAACTGAAAACAACATCAAGGTTTCGATGTGTTGCTCGATGTGTTGCTCGATATCAAGCAGAGGGAAAGAGAGTCCTTTAGAGATTACATCAACTGCTTCAATGCAGTGACATTAGAAGTCCGCGACCTAGATCAGTCGGTCGCAATGCCAGTTTTGGAAAAGCACTTTTCTGTAGACTTCGCCGAGATATTGGCCCGAGCTGAAAAGTATACCAACGCAAAGGAAGCCATAGCCTCCCATCGTGAGTCGGCTGGGAGATGACTTGACCGAGGAGGCAAGAGGAGATGCGAAGTGCAAGGTGCAACAAGGAGTACTTTACTTAAGAAGGATAGAGCTCACACCGGCCCAAGAGCCCTCCTCAAAAGTTTGGGAGGTATACTCCCCTCAATGCACTGAGAACTTAGATCCTCATGAATATTGAAGGCCGAGATTACTTGCGACCTTCGCATCGAATAACGTACCGATGAATAAAAAAGATAAGAAGAAGTACTGCTATTTTTAATGAGACCATGGGCATGATACCGAGGAGTGGATCTAACTCAAGGATGAGATTGAGGCACTTGTCCAACATGGATGGTTGGACCGGTATGTGTATGCTCTACGTGATCAAGAAGAGTCTGCCTCAGCCTCGGATCACCCACCCATGGAACTAATTGATAATTGCCCGACAGTAGGTTTTATCAACACGATTGCTGATGGTACTTCTGTTGTTCCAAGCACCCGGACTACCAAGCCCCATAGGAGGCTAAAGCTATTTTGAAGAGACAGCTCATGAAAGACGTCATCTCTTTCTCTGACAGCAACCTGGAAGGAGTACAAACTTTTCATGATGATGCTATGGTTATTTATCTTACAATCACAAATTATAATGTAAAGAGAATTCTCATTCGTAATGGAAGTTCGGCCGATGTGCTATTTTATAATGCCTTCCAACGAATGAAGTTACCTACTGAACGATTGCAAAAAGTCAATGCACCTCTGGTCAATTTCTCAGAAAATTCTATCCCTGTGGAAGATGTGATTAATCTACTGATCACCATGGGACAAGAGCCTCGAAACAACACTATGAGGTTAGATTTCTTAGTAGTTCGGTCCCATCAGATTACAATGCAATCTTGGGCTGACCTAGCCTCAATGCTTTTAGAGATATGGTATCTACCTTCCACTTTCTCATGCTATTCCCTACATGAAGCAGAGTGGCCACATGTTAGCTCGTTAATGTTACATGGCCACCCTTACAGCAAAGAAACAATTGGAAACTCTACCTATCGAAGGGTTGGACATAAGGGACATATTGAAGGAGCAGTAGGGAGAACTAGCTCAAGAATTGGTGCAAGTCTCCTTAAGGGAAGACAAATTTGACTAAACTATGCAGATCAGCTCGAACCTAGATGAGGAAAACCAAGCTAAAGTAATCAAATTTTCCTGGTTAGCTACTAAGATGTCAGGCATAAGTTCTGAAGTGATCGTTCACAACCTCAATGTAAAGTTGGCATACCGACTCAATGTAAAGTTGGCATACCGACCAGTGCAGCAGAAAAAAAGAAACTTCACCATAGAAAGGCAACAAGTCATAGACCAAAAAGTGGACAAACTTTTGGAGGTTGGCTTTATTTGCGAGGCAACGTATCTTGACTAGCTGGCCAGTGTTGTACTTGTCAAGAAAGCTAATGAAAATTGACAAGCTTGTATTGATTACACTAACCAGAATAAGGCTTGTCCTAAAGACAGCTTCTCGCTCTTAAAGATTGATCAGCTCATGGATGTGATCTCGGGACATCAGCTGCTAACCTTCATAGTTGCATTCTTTGGATATAACCATATTCAAATGGCACCCGAGGATGAGAAAAAATAGCCTTCCCCACTGCTAAGGGCCTCTACTATTACAAAGTAATGCCTTTTGGATTAAAGAATGCAAGAACAAGTTACTAATGGCTCCTCAACAAAATTGTTGAAGAGGAGCTGGATTGAAATATGGAGGTATATGTGGATGCCATGCTCATGAAAAACCGAGCAACACAACAACATATGACCGATTGAGAGGAGGCTTTTGCGACCCTCAGAAAGTTTCGAATGAAGCTTAATCCAACGAAGTGCACTTTTGGAGTCATCTGAGCAGTACAGAAAATCTAGAGAAAATCGGAGCAGTACAAAAAATGCACCCACCAAAGACTATCAAAGAAGTTCAACCCCTATTTGGTCGAATCACAGAACTTGAAAGATTTGTGTCCAAATTGGCAGCACGCTGCCTCCTATTCTTCAAGGCTCTAAAGCAACCAAAAATTTTCAGTGGACCGAAGAGTGTCAAGTGGCCTTTGACCAACTAAAAGAGTATCTAAGCTCATCACTTTTTCTTACAAAGCCATAGGTTGGAGAAATGCTTTATATATACTTAGCTATTTCTCTTTCTACTATAAGCTTGGTCTTGGTATGAGAGGAAGAAATATGTAAGAAATTATTCTACTATACAAGTTAGATTCTGCAAGATGCCGAGATAAGGTATTCCAAGTTGGAAAAGACGGTCTATACCCTCATCTTCTCAGCTCGAAAGCTCTAGCCATACATTCAAGCCCATTCAGTCACAATCCTAACCGACCAACTAATGAAGCAAACTTTGCAAAAACCTAAAAATATAGGTCAATTGGCGAAGTGGGAAGTTGAGCTTGGAGAGTTCGACTTTGAGTATCAACCTTAGCCATCAATCAAAGCATAAGTGTTGGCGAACTTTCTAGTGGAATGTGCCTTCTCCTATGAAGATCCTCCCGAGCTCTCCAAGAAAAGTGAGACTACCGAGAGGCGATGGTTCTTACATGTGGAAGGAGCACATGATGCTCTTGTCAATGCGCATCTGTATAACTCAGACCACATCCATAGACACCCGTGAGGCTATAGGGGACAGATCTTCTGAACCACAAATCCCTGAAAGTAGGTGGCCCAACTAGAGCTTTTACTTTTTGTTAGTTATTTTACCTTCCTAATTGATGGATACCGGGGATAGATATCCTAGATCCCAAACCCTGTAGGAAGGCAAAGGTGGCCCAACAAGTCTTCATCTTCTGGCAGTTGTGTTGCCTTCCTATTTGATGGTGGTTGTAAAAGATGGATCCCCAGGATTCCAAACCCTGTAGGAAGGCAATGTTAGCCCGGCCAAGTCTTCTAGGTCGGTGGCTATAAGAGCTTGGTGCTCCTCATCCCCATGCCTCAAAGGGTAGTGAAATTGGCGTGACAATCTCCATTTTGCCAGTTTTATACTACAAACAATAGAAAAAAAAGCACTTTCATTAATTATAAGAAGTGGTTAATTTAGAATTCTATTAATGACAAAATATTTAAATGATAATTTTATTTAATATTTTCAAAGTTCCATAACTGAGGCACTAGTGTTCCTCAAGGTTCTCCAACCGGTACATCTCAAGATGCACTTCCTCAGCGACTCTATATGGTCCTTTCCAATGTGGGGCGAGCTTCTCTGATCCATCTTTAGTAGACTGTACCCTTCTTAGTACAAGATCTACAAGTCGGAAGATGCGCTCCCTCATCTTGGAGTTGACAACTCTTTTCACTGAGTGTTGGCTGTTAGATATATGCCCTAGAAGCTAATATGGCTGATGCATTATTAATTCTAGGATATAGTTTTTTACTTGACTTTATTATTATCGAATAATAAATGGGCATCTATAAATCATCTAAGGAATTAATAAGATGATGATGCATATTCTCAAGAGTTGCGAATCTGAGCCATGTATCATTGGTGATTAATTCTTGAATACTCCTGATCGATGGATCATCACAAGGACGGTGATCGATCCAATGAAATCAGTGCACAAATCGTTTTTCTTATGGATGAACGAGACTCGAGTCCACAGTATAGGAACACTGAAGTGATAGTGCAAGTGCTTGTTAGAGAACAAGGGTACTGAGCGTGACCAAATAAGAAGTAACTTGGATGTCTATCTGCTCGTCAGTGACTTACTTGATGTTGCAATAGTGTGACTGGTCCTTTGACCTGCGATGGTTCGGTTGCTCACAGTGAGGTTACTGTAGTTTAATTACACGTATACATAGTCTCTAGCCATATGGGTCCTTATAGTGTAGATTGGCTACAGTAGGTTCACTGTAGGAGTAGGACATGCACCAACAAAAAATTTATCGACCTTGGTAGATTAAGAGTAATCCTATGTGATTTATAAGACTGAGTTCATAAGACCTCAACCGGAGCAGTACGTATAGGGAAGAAAGAGTTTTTCACTCTTGAACTTAAGTCAAACAAATCTTGACATATGACAGGCGATGGGGTTTGATGAGTTATCCATGACCTCCGTCCTGTAGGGATCTACGATAGAAGGACTGTATCATATGGTAACTGCACCTAGAGGTTCATCATTTCATTCTGCTGGATAGCCACTACATGTTGCTAGGTGTCACTGGTAGATGATGAGACTCACAGAGACTATCTTGATGGTCGATGATCTCTAGTGAGTTGTTCCAACCCATTGAAATAAGTTTTCAATGATATTGTGATAGAGATCACGATATATCTCACTACCAGACATGTTGCCCAAGGTGACAACCCAAGAGGGAGGGTGAATTGGGTTTTCTAAAAATTATGTTCCTTAATTTTTACTTTGAATTGAATGCAGCGGGATGATAAGATGTTACTTACTTAAGGTCTAGGCAATTACAAGTAAAGCAGTGGAAAATTAAGCTAGAACAATTATACTATGGCTTTAGGGTACAATTGATCTAAAATTAATTTATAGTTGTATGATCAATTTTAATCTATGTGAATGGTAAGAATGGATTGGAAGCTAAACAAGTTCTAAACAATCACTTATAAATCAATAGGAAACAATGCTAGAGATATTACACAATCAAGTATGAATGTAATGCATGAAACACAAGAGCTAAGGCATCATAAATACAAAGATGTATAGTGGTTCGGTGCAACCTAGCACCTACATCCACTCCCCAAGACCTTTTGGAAATTTCACTATAATCCCTCAGATTATAGCCGGTTGTTTTACAAGCTCACAACCTAACTTGTTGTTTTCACGAGATCACAACAAACTCGGTCAGTTTTCACAGGCTCATCCACTAGAACCAACCGATTATTTTTTCGAGGTGACAATCAAACCCAGTTGGTTTTCTCCGATTCACCAACCACAATCTTACACCGTTAGTTTTTTCTTTAGCTCACCAACAAACCTTAACCCATTGATTCAATCCCTTGATTGAATCAAGTTACAAGATATTAGAACAAGAATTTAAAATGAATACAAGCTTCTTAAACAAGCAGATATAAAAATGTAAACAAATAGAGTAAAGAGAAGAAGCCCCCAAACAAGTTTTATAGATGAAGGAACTCGGCTTCTTCTTTACTTGACCCTCTTCTGATTTCGCACGAGGTAGAGGATCACTGAGGCAGCACACAGTTGGAGAGGAAGCTTTGGGATTCACTCGGATGCTCTTCTTTTCTCTTTTTTGCTTTGAATGGCCCTTTTGTGCTTTTAGAAGGTTTCTCTTGAAATCTCTTTGAAATCTCTTTCCTATATGTTCTCTCCCACTTCCTTACCTCTTCCTTTGCTCTCCCCTTGATTTTATAGCTTTGGATGGTGTAGGAGCAAAGATTTAGTCGTTATAAGAATAGAGCCGTTATGATCCGTCTGCACATTCTAACAATGTATCCGTTGGGATCGGAGTCAACTCGCATGATCTGGAGACGACTCGACTGTTACTGGAGTCGACTCACGCTTGACTGGGGACGACTCGGCCACTGTTCCATATTTGAATTAAAGTGTATGCCTTATCCTGGGGTCGACTCGGACCATACTGGAGTCGACTCGCCAACAGCTGGAGACGACTCAGGCACTTAGGGGTCGGCTCGTTTTCAGGATTCCAAAAATCCAATTTTCTGTATTTCTCTCACGAGTCGACTCGGCCAAACTAGGAGTCAACTCTGATGACTTGGGAGACGACTCTGGAACATCTGGAGTCGACTCGTTCACAAGGTTTTCAAAATTGATTCTCTGCCTTTCAGACTGTTTTTCTCTGGGAGTCGACTCGGACAAACTGGGAGTCAACTCGCCAAGCATCGGAGTCGACTCACCACCTTTTGGAGTCGACTCGCTAACAAGATCTAAAATCCATCATTCTATCTTTCTGTCTTTTTCTGCAGGAGTCGGCTCGTGAACAGTTGGAGTCGACTCAAGCACTGTTCCTTGAAACTCCAAAGTGCTAGAGTTGACTCGAGGACTGTTCTTTTGAATTTTTCTTAGAGTTTGCCCTTCCAACTTGAATCCTTTGAACCTGAACCTTAGGCCAATGAAGTGTGGCTTTCTTCCAACTTTTCTTGAGAGCTTTTGAGGCCTTCTTGTATTTTTCAAC
>JAOXJJ010000263.1:14978789-14995936 GCA_025769935.1 Phoenix roebelenii | reverse complement strand
TTAGAATTTTAGATCTCACTAGTATGATCTCATCATAGCCTCAAAATCATTGCCTTAATCTAAGGGGTTCATCACAATATAATCAATAGCATATGATGAAACACAATACCTTTATTTATATTAAATATCATTTACATCATTTGAAAAATCAAAAGAAAATCCTTCACAATACATATTGCGATTGGCTTGTAGGACATCTACTCTTTCACCATTCAGCTCCCTAATTTGATCCTTCAGCTTCTTGAGCCCTGACTCCACTTGATCCTTTAGCTTTTTGGCCTCTCCAGCAAGGTTGGTTGTATCTATGTTCACTGATTTCTTCAGCTCCTTCAAGTTATTCTCAATTCTGGTCATCCTTTGGTGCATAGATGATACTAGAGCTCTCACTACACCATCATCAAACCTCAGCTCTGTTAGCAATTGTACCAAGGCAGAGAAGTGAGGCACTAGAGCCTGCTCCTTCTGAAAAATTGCATGAGGTGAAGATGTGGTCTGCTGCTCATCTCTCCTTGATGTTTCTCCTTGAGAGTGGCTTATTTTCCTTAGCATTGCAGCCAATAACTTGTCTCACCACCTGCTCCACCGCCAATTCAGCTGGTCTTCATCCAATCTAACTATAGTGGGGGATCTCTCAGTGCTAAAATTTGCTTTGTAGTGAGCTTGCGCTACTGCTGCTGTGGCAGAGGATCCAACCTCTACTACTCTAGCTGAAGCAGAGGGTCCCTGCTCTCCTGCTGTCCTAAGAGAAGGTGGAACTGCTCTGAAGTCTTCTGCTACTCCACCAGAAAGGGCATGCTGCCCTGCGTGTTCCTCTTCTCCTTTTAGTTCTTCTTCCATTCTTCTCTTGTCCTCCTCTAACTCTAAGCCATTGACCATTGCCGGTATCTCTTGGAGAGTTTGTCCCGTCGGAAGTTGTATTCGTTATACTGTGCAGCTGCTATGACACCCATGTAGTCCAGGCGCCATTTTCCCCCAGCCATTCATTCTGGAAATGATCTCAAGGGCTCCTCTTGGTTCCCAGATCATCCACTTCGGTGTAACCCATCCTATAGAGTGTTTTGATATTGTAGGTGTTTGAATTGAATATTCCTTTGCATTTTCCGCTTCAATATCTGCTCCAAAAACTTTAAAGATGACAGTGAGAGACATCCCATATGGATGTGTAGAATTAGATCGGATCATAGCTTCATGCAATTGTTGGATCAGCAACAGTGGAAGGTTTAGAGGGAAACAAACTCAAATCTCTCAGTCTCAGGAAAGAAGATCCAGAAAATGAAATGATGGAGAAATCTCATCTCTACAATCAGCTGGTTGGCATTAATTCTCTCCAAACTAGATAAGCCACTCCTCGCCATGATGCATTCCAAACCAATCCTTCTTCCTCCAGCCTGTTTGCTGCCATGCCTTCCTTAGGCATGTGCAAGAACTCTCCCAATTCTCAGGCACCAAATAGAAATGTGGTTTCTTTCACAGAAGACTTTACACTACCAGGAGCAAACCTTTTATTATTGTAGAATTCTATTGCCAAGTCTGAGAAGATTGGCTCCTTCAAACTGCATAAGTATTTCCATCCTTGTTCCATCAATTTTGCTCTAATTATAAAGCCCTCATCTTCAATAAACTTGGAATCAATGTTGCATCTGGTCATTATTATATGAGTTGAGAGAGGGATCTTGCTAGGAGTCCTTGGAGAACTACTACTAGGATCATCCCTTCTTTGCTCTAGAGCCTTTGAAACTCTCTTCTTCGTACGTTCTAGGGTTTGAGACTCTTCAGTCTTCCTCTTTTGGTGCACGAGTTGCTTCCTTGGGGCAATTTACATGATAACAAGCTGAATTAAGGAAGATGAAAGCCCACAGAAGGATGGAATCTAGGGTTTTGTGGAAAGTGAGGTGAAGTTTCTAAGCGATTTGAACTTTAGGCGAAGTTGGGAAGGGACGACTCGAGCGGGTTTTAAGTTACAGGCACTGAAGTTCAAATCAAACAGAGCCGACTCGCGGGTTTCTAGCTCCCCTCAATTGTAGGTGTTGACTTTCCTATATAGAGAATTAGCTCCAATCTTCTAAGTCAGCACCAGACAATTTCACTGTTCTAAGAATCGACTCTTATGCAAGTTTCAGCTCCTTTGAACTAAAACTCCGAGGAACCAACTAAAAGATTTTTTCAACTTCGAGAGTCAGCTCCCAAGCCCTGACCCTTCTAATTTAAAGTTTTTCCACTAAAGTTCTAAGGGGTTTAACTAGGCAAAAGGATCAAATAGCCTAATTCTCTTCTAATTGAACAAAATCTTTTGTTATTTAATAGTTTAGTAAGAATTTCAGCCAATTGATTGTCAGTGTTCATAAATTCAAGTATTATATAACCATTTTGTACATGCTCTCCTATTAAGTAGTTTCTTATCTCAACATATTTAGTTATTGAATGTTGTATGCATTTTTAGCTAAATTAATTGCATTTATGTTATGATATTTGATAGGGATTTTCTTACAATTTATGCCATAATCTTCCAGTTGGTGCTTAATCCATAAAATTTGAGCGTAGTAACTTTCAATAGCTATATACAAAACTCTAGGTATAGAAAACATTATTAAAGTTTGTTCTTGCCAAACTAAAAGATTAAGTTTACACCTAAAAAATAATTAGTTCTGCTAGTACTTTTTTCATCAATCTTACAACCAGCCAAATCAACATCCAAAAATCCAATTAAATCAAAAGAAGACTAATTTGAATACCAAAGATTTAAATTTTGTGTACCAATCAAATATCTCAAAATTCTCTTAACATGAATTAAATATGATTCTTTAGGAGCCTATTGAAATTTAGCACATAGATATATAATAAATAATATATTAGGTCTATTAGCAGTTAAGTATAACAAAGACCATAACATTTCTCTATACAATTTCAAGTCAACAGGCTTACCACCATCATCCTTATCGAGCTTATAAAAAGGCTCATTGGTGTACCAATTGCCTTTGCCCTCTTCATGCCAAACTTCTTGACTAACTTTCAGATGTATTTGGTTTGATTGATGAAGATGTCCTCTCTAGTTTGCTTGATTTGAAGTCCAAAAAGAATAATTTATCCATCATGCTCATCTCGAACTCCTCCTTATCAACTTAGAAAATTCTTCACATAATATTTCACTAGTAGCACCAACTATGATGTTATCAACATAAATTTGAGCAAATAAAACATGGTCATCTTTTTTTTTTATAAAGAGTATGATGTTTACTTTTCCTCTTAAGAAGCCATTTTTAATAAGAAATTTGCTAAGCCAATCATACCATGCTCTAAGTACTTGTTTCAAAAGATATATTGCTTTAGTCAATTTAAAAACATGGTTAGGATGCTTTTAGTTTTCAAAACCGAGTGATTAGTCAACATAGACTTCTTCTACAATATAGTAATCCATTGGATATAATTTGAAATTCATGAAATATGCAAATGCCAATTTTATTCTTATTGCTTCTAATCTAGATACATGAGCATAGTTTTTATCAAAATCAATGCCTTCTTGCTGACTATATCCTTGTGCTACCAATCTTGATTTATTTCTAATTACATGACTAGTTTCAACTAATTTGCTTCTAAAAATATTGGGTCTTTTACATGGATATCCTTCTAAATATCGGATTTTGCATGAATACCCTTCCAAAATTGATATTTATATGTATACCCTCATAAAACTCTATTATTGTACACATACCCCTAATTTAATGGTTATTCTAATGGTGTTAAGAAAAATCAAATTTATATTAATTAAAAATAAAATAAAATTTTAAAATTACACTATTATCCCTATCTTCTTTTCTGCTATAGGGATTATGATCTATTTGCATATCTACCCATTAAGGATATTTTAGTCATTTTAATTTGAAACCGTTAATTTTTTAACGACATTAGATAGTATGGGTACATATGCAAAAACAAAAATAAAAAAAGGTAGAATAGCAAAACAAGTATTTTACGAGGGTATACATGCAAATATTAATTTTGGAAGGGTATTCATGCAAAATTCAATATTTAGAAGGGTATTCATACAAAAAATCTAAAAATATATTTAGTTCCAATTGTAGGATGATTTTTAGATATAGAAACTAAAGTCCATACTTGATTACTTTCAAATTAGTTTAATTCTTTTTGCATGGTATTAATCTAATTAGGATCATTTTCAACTTTAGCAATAATTTTAGGTTCAATTTGTATAATGAAACTAAATGATTACTATCGTTGCCAAATCCAGACCGAGGTCGAAGTTTAGCTCGAATGATCCTGAGGTTGGCTGGAGACAAGCTGAGTAACTTGGTGGTGGCGTCGGTTGTGTGTCTCCTTTGAGGATGGCCCGCAAAAAGTTCACTTGCCGGAGAGTTTTCGGTGGAGGACCCTACGATGCCTAAGCCAAAATAGATAGGCAATAATGCTGAATGGAGAAGATTTCAGCAAAATAAAGTTCTCTTGTCCCCTAGGCCGCTCCTTTATATAGGAGAGCCAAATTTGTCGTTACTTAGGCTGACGTAGCATGCACTAATGGCCTGGTAACGGTCGGTAGTATGACTACAACGTGGAGTCAATCCTCATGGGCGGTGTGTAGCACTGCTCCTAGGACTGTTGGTGGTTACGATTGTTAGTCCTTGTTGACACATACTAATAGGCTTCTTGGTCAAGGCCAAAGTCACTCACCTCGGGTAGTCAAATCCTCGGTTGGGGCTGAAGTCATTCATCTCGGGTGGTCGGCTTCTCGGCTAAGGCTAGAATTGTCTGAGGTCAAGGTAGGTCGTATTTGAGGTCGAGGTGGCCAGTATTTTCTCCATCAATTACATATATTCATAATAGATGATCTTGTTCTTACCCAATAGGAAGGATCACCCATAATCAGTTCTTTGGGATGATTATGATTATACCTCTACTCTCTTAGTAAATCATATCTGTCTTAGAAAGTTTGATGTTATGATTCCTTTTCTTCACTCTCATCTTGATCTT
This sequence comes from Phoenix roebelenii, assembly GCA_025769935.1. Lineage (NCBI taxonomy): Eukaryota > Viridiplantae > Streptophyta > Magnoliopsida > Arecales > Arecaceae > Phoenix > Phoenix roebelenii. The sequence continues at coordinate 14,990,953 of JAOXJJ010000263.1, read as the reverse complement.
TTACTTCATCTCTCTCTTTACTCTCTATTGTAGATTCCTTGATTTTAAGTTGCTCCATGCTCTTTTCAAGGAAATCTGCATCATCATGAACCAATACTTTTTTCCTTGATGGAAGATTTCATCAAAAATAACATATATGGATTCCGCTACAACTAGTGTCCTTTTATGAAACACTCTATATGCTTTACTAGTTGTGGAATAACCTAAGAAAATGTATTCATCCGATTTAACATCAAATTTGCCTAATCTATCCTTACCATTATTAAATATGAAGCATCTATAACTGAAAATATAAAAATAAATAATTCATATTTATATACCAGCATATTAATTTTAGATTCTTTGACTTGGTTAGCGCCTTCATGAGTTACTTTCAGCCTCTCTCAAATCTCTTTAGCAAAATTACAAGTTGAAATACAATTGATTTTATTTGTATCTAGAGAACAATAAATAACATTTATGGCCTTAGTATTTAGCTGTGTCATTTTCTTATCACACTCATCTATTCTCTTTCGGGTTTGGAAAGAGACACACCACCAATGACTTTTGTGGGTATGTGAGGACAATTAACTATGACACTCCACATATCATAATCCATTGCCTGAACAAAGATGCGCATGTGTGCTTTCCAATAAGTGCTATTTGTGCCATTGAAAAGTGGAGGTTTGTTTATGGTTTATCCCTCAGCAAGAGAGGTTCCAAATGGGATGCCATAGATCTTTAACTCTTTGACTATTAGATCAACGAGGGGCTTAAGTACCAAAGCTCTGATGGCACTTGTTTCCCCGCTATCATCATAAGAGGGGGTGATTTAGGCTTTTCAAAAATTATAAGTAAAATATAGCGGAATAAAAACTTGATGAATGCATGAGAGTCACAACGAGTAATTAACAAAAGTAAATATACAGAAAATCAAAATACACAAGTTATACACCACAAATATAGCAAATTTATAGTAGTTCGGTGTCAACCCTGCACCTATGTCCACTCCCTAAGACACTCTTTTAAATAAAATCTACTATAATCATATTAAAATTATAGTCTAATTATTTTAACCGAATTCCCAATCAACCCAGTTGATTTTCAATAGAAATTAGCCAAAACCACACTCAAGCCTTTATCTAGACTAAATACAATTTAATTTAAGATTTGGATGGATCTTTGGTAAAGTTTCAAATCGTGAAACTTATCTCATTAGATTATAAGAGAAAATACAGAGTAAATGAATACAACTCCTAAAGTTTAAGTACACAAAAATAAATGAAGCTCTGAATCAGATGGTTCCTCTTGATTAGACTTGAATGCCCTTTACTAACTCTCTTAATAGTGGAGGATGTGATCTTTCAGATCTTAATGAATGCATTTGAATTTTTTTCTTTTTGAATTTTTTTTTGGCTATTCAATTCATTCTTTTTTCCATCTCTTATCTTTCTTTTGACGTTTCCATACATTTATACCACTAAAGAATGGTTGGAAGACACTTCTAGTTATTAGACAAGTCGAAAGAGACGTTGTGAGACAAAAATGGCCGTTCTGATTTACATAAAAACTAACCATTACTATTGTCAGGCGGAGATGGGTCGACTTGCCATTTTTAAGGGTCAACTCATAATCTCCAAGAGTCGACCCATGATCTTCAAGGGTCAACACAAACTAGCTATAATTTTTTCTATGCTCTGACTCTCTATTGTGACCATTATAGGGTTGACTCTTTTGGTTTAGTAGTCGACTCATCCATTGACAGGGGTCGACTCGTTATCTTCATGGATCGACTTTATAACAAACTAAATTTTACTATTGTCTAACTTTTGTCCTTAGTCATTCAGAGGCAAATCATTTGCTTTTAGGGTTAACTCTTGTCTAACTGAAGTTGGCTCGTGATCTTCATGGGTTGACTTGCTAATACGGTAAATTTTATAGCTCTCTGTCTTTTATCTATAGCCATTCAAGGGTCGACTCGTTTGCTTCTAGGGTCGAGTCTTGTCTGACTAGAGCCGGCTCATGTTCTTCATGAGTTGACTCTCAAGTGAGCTGAATTTTACTGCTCTTTGATTGTCTTCTAGGATTATTCTAGAGTCGACTCTTATTTTTCTAAGGCCGACTCATGATTGTGTATCAATCTACATCAGTGTGCTAGAGTCAACTCGTTGTAGTCAAGGGGTCGACTCTTGAGATAGCCCAAGTTGAACTTCGCTGTAATTGCTTGTGAGTATTTAAGGAATACTTCAAGATATTTTTAGAGTCGAATCTCTGTGTAGAGCTTTGGATAAAAAACACTTCATTTCTCCATGTAGAGAGTTACTGATAGAGTTCTTCTTAGCTTTCTGTAAATATTCAAATATACTTTGAGCAACTAATTTGTGAACTTTTTACTCAAATATTTTTGCATCATCAAAATCAGAATTTTTGGGTCAACATATGGTCAATAAGGCCATAAGGCTGTCGTTCGCCCGCATGGAAAGGAGCTACAGGAGCATCAAGCCCCTCAATCTACTTAAGGAGAACTAGTAAGCTGAGCATCCCAAGATGCACAACAGAATGCTCGAACCCAAGGATGGGTCTATGCACTTACACAGGTGGATGCTAGGGCTTCTAACTCGATGGTGATAGGTACTATACTAGCTCCTTATATTCTTTCTTACTATATACACTAATGATTGCTATCTAAGATATATGGTTAGCTTAACCCAACATTTGTGTGTCCATATAAGATCTTAAACAAGATTTGCAAGTGCGCCTTCGTTTTAAGCACTAATGTTAAGGAGGTGTGACTTGAACTCTAGATAATGCAATATAAACATATTAATGGAGCAATCATGTTAAAGGAGATGTTATGACGAATCTTAAGGTGAGGTAGGGGAGCAGCATTCTTGACCTTTTGCTGTTTCAAGCATGTCAATTTCAAGGACCAAATTGTTTCAAGGGGGAGAATGTAAGGGTTTGGTCTATTAAGCACCCCAAAAGACCTGCACAAGCCCAAAATCTTTTTTCCTTGCACGAATATTAAAGCAAGGCAAGAAAAGAGAAAATATAAATTCATGGCACATCACGTGCTTTGCATGCAAGATAGAAGAGGCAGACTCCTTCCAAGAGTCCAACTTATTCCTAGACTTCGTCGACCACCCAAAGTCTTGGGCTCACCGGAGCCCAAGATTTAGATATAAAAGGATTCCCCCTCTTCCCTCTAACCATCTCGCTCTAAACCTCCAATTAATTGCCGGCAAAATCAATGGGTTTTCTTCGATTTTCCATCGAGCATTTCAGCGAACCAATGTTTGTTCTCAATGGAGAAAAAGGACCAAATACCTCGCCGGAGCCAAGGTGTGACCTATAGATCTTCTCTTCCTAAAGCCTAGTCTTTTGGTCATCATAGCCACCTAACTTGGAGTCGACTGGTCGCTGGATTTCAAGAAAAAGAGTAACATCTGTGTTCTTTTTCTTTTTCTTCTTCTCGTCTGGCCGATCACCGTCGCTGGGTACGTTGTCATTGTCGTTGCTGCTGGGGGGTGTCATCATTGCCGCTACTGTGTCATCGGGGGTTGCTGCCATCGGGGGAGTGGTCGGCACTAAACCGATCTTCTTCATCTTTTGAGAAGAAACCCCAAGTCTCTCTCTCTCTCTTTCCCTCTTGATTTTTTTTTCTCTCTTGCTCTCTCTCCTCTCTTTCTATGTCTTCTTCATTCTTTCTCTCTAGAAATCCTACAGACCTATGGAGGTTCGGTCGTCTAGGAAAACTAGGTAGATCCTAGGAGGGGTTTTAAGCTGGCATTGTGGAGCCAAGGGGTCTGAAAAAGCAATGTTAAAAATTAATTACCATTTTTTCCATAATTTCATACCATTGATCATGATTATTTTGATAAGTCTGATGATTAGGCCTGCTCTTGTAGTGCGACAGCCATCTAGGTAAGAAAGCGTTGAGCCGGACACCCTGCCCCCAAGTTCATAGATCGAGGAGTGGATCAGTGTGAGTTGTACTTGAGTCTAAGACTAGTAGAGGTAAGAAGTATTGTACACAATCACCTATATGGATAATATATATTTTGTAATATATGTCGATTATGAGATTTGCATCGTTTGTCGTTTGATTATTAATAGATTTCTGACATGGTTATACAAATATTTTTTTTTATTATATTGAAATATCAAATATCGGTGATTATGTTTGTTTTGATTATTATTTTGGTTGTTTGGAATATGATGCTGAATATTTTAGAATTTGGGCAAGAAATATAATAAAGATTTATGTTTTCTTTGGTTTGGATGAAATTGACTAAACTGACTGCTAAATGAAACGATTTGTACTAGATATGTTGTGAATTGCCCGTCAGGGGCTGAATCATGATATACGGGATTGCCACTGCAGGCTGAAGCATAGATATCTTGGTTTACCACCATGGCCTGAAGCACATATATCTTGGTTTGCCTCCGTGACCTGAAGCACAGATATCTTGATTTGCCACCACGGGCCGAAGTGTAGATATCTTGGTTCACCACTACGGGCCGAAGTCTGGATATTTTGATTTGCCACTAGGGCCCAAAGGTTGGAATCACGGTCGACCAATCATGAGCCGAAGGGTGACCATAAATAGTCCAAATCAAAAAGATAATTGCTGATAAAAAATCTAGATAAAAATGAAAGATTAAAAATATAAAATTACTAAATGATAATATCTTACATATTTTCTAGAATGGGTTATATATTTTATGATATATATTACGGAGACATTTATATAGATTCTATTGAGCTATGTTTAATAATCGGTATGGAATTTTATGGTTTTTGCTTGTATTTAGATATGGTTTGTAGTTAATATTTATTTTGAATGTACTATATCTATATTAGTGTGAGTGTGTGGAATTTTTATTGGGCTATAAAGCTCACACCACCTCTTTTTTTTCTCTTAGAGTCCAAAGATGCGTAGCTTTGGATGGGTTAGGCATGATTCGAGCATCAGAGTTATGTATTAGTTAGTTAGTTAGTTATGTTTTTTTAAATACCGATGAATGTTTGAAAAATTTGTAATGGAAAAGTTGATTATTTGATCATAGTGGTTTTATCTAGCTAGATTAATTGACAACTAATTGATGATTTAAATTTATGGAATTATTGGAAATTATTCATCTTAAGCCTTGCATGATATCTAAGGTATTATTTTAGAGTTCATGCGACCGTGTCACATGGCCGACTCAGATGATGGGTTTGGGGCGAGTATGACATCATCCCCATACATTTCTTTCAAATTGAAGGAACAAGTGCTAGCTAGCCATCCATGCCCACAAAAGGGCAAATGGTTAGTTGCAATTCCAAGTGGGTATTGCGTGATTCATCTAACCTCAAAAGAAAAATCCAGATCTGCTCGCAAATTTTATAGATTTGGTCAGAATTCAATCAATGAAATTTCATTCATAACCAACAGATAAGGAAGCGGTGAAAAAGGTGAGGAAAAGAGCGTTGCTTCATGTGAAAAACTTAAATATAAAGAGGCGCAAGAGGTGGAATTCATCTTTGCTTCAATTAATACGCGCAGGCTCCCCAGCGACTTATACAAATCAAACCCCAGACCACATACATGAACCTAAAAACTAAAAAAGAAAGAGGAAAAAAAAAAGAATACTACCATATCTTCCCTTCCCCACCCTTCTCTCTCTCTCTCTGATATGCCCTACCACACACAGCTCCATCGATTGACTTGCAGCACCCGAGCGCCCAACTCCTATCATCTTTCTCAAACTTCTGCTGGTTCTCAAGGTGACAGTACTCCTCAGTAAATCCGTTAAATCCTTCTGAGATCATCTAATCTTGTACTGGATAACTTTGTCCCTTTGCACCGGGTCAGCCCTTGCTGCAGAGCGAAGTCAGCGGCTCTCCCCACCAATAATGGACAAAGAGGTATAGGGCTACCATATCTTCCTAGTTTTCATTTTTCCTTTATACTTGTTTAGATTCCTGGGGGGAAGTATTCATGTTGTTTTACCGAGCTTCCCCTGGCCTATTTCAGGTAAACCATCCGTCCAGTTTCGCACCCCTCGACTACTCTTTGGACCACCAACTCCAGCATAGCAGGCAGCAGGAGAACTTGGAGAACGGCATCGAGATGGTGGACTACATGCTGAGCAACCCCCAACCCCAGACTCAGATCTCCTTCGACAAGCTGAGCTTCGCCGACGTGATGCAGTTCGCCGACTTTGGACCCAAGCTCGCACTGAACCAGTCGAAGATCTCGGAGGACGAGAACTACTTCCTCAAATTCCAGGTCTTGGGCGACAAGTTGCCGGAGGACCCCTTAATGGCACCACCTCCTCCACCACAAGTGCAAGTCGACGGCGGGGAGGATAGGTTTGGAAGGACGAGCTTGGATAGTAAGGGAATGACCATGGAGGAGGAAAGACCGGAGGAAAGAGAAGAAGAGGGTCGGTTCTCTGAGAATGTCTCCTCGGTGCAACAGCTACGCTCAGTCGGTGGGGTTGAGAAGGCAGGTGCCTTGGAGACAAAGAATCGAAGGAAGAGGCCTAGGTCGATGAAGACAAGCGAGGAGGTGGAGAGCCAAAGGATGACTCACATTGCAGTGGAACGTAACAGAAGGCGGCAGATGAACGAGCATCTCAGAGTGTTGAGATCTCTCATGCCGGGATCGTACGTGCAAAGGGTATGAAAAGTTGTAGACCATCCACTCTTCTATCCATCAATAACAACTTGGGTTCTCTCCTTTTTCCTCCTCAAGTTACAATAAGTTGGTTACCTCCTCTTAGTTTTTCTTAGGTTTCCATTTCGTTGTTATGTTTGTCCTGGACCTTTTATCATTAATGGGTTATTATCAAAACAAAAATTTCCTCAAATTGCATGTCGTTTAACTCATTACCCAAAACTTTATCGTTATATTTAGGTTCTAAACAACTTAGGGTAAGATATTTATATAGGCGTTTCGAGAACTGGTATAAGATGATTCTTTTCAAATTAAGTTCTTTTGGCAGGTAACTGCTGTTGATATTGTTAAATGCAACAAGAGTAGCTCAATGTTTGGACAAAACTATATATTATGGTTCTAAAACGTTGATATATAGACCTAACATATTAGCAGGAGCAGAAGTAAACAGCAGATAAAGAAGATTGTGTTTCAATTTCTTCAACATCTTGCAGGGAGACCAGGCATCCATTATCGGTGGTGCCATAGAGTTTGTTAGAGAACTTGAGCAACTACTTCAGTGCTTAGAATCGCAAAAGAGACGGAGACTTTTTGGGGGCAGCGAAGCATCTAAAACAATGATGGAAGGTCCTCCACTGCCCCTCCCGCAGTTCCACCAGCAGCCCTTCTACCCATCCCTCCCGATTCCCAACGGCGATCACATGAAGGTCCTCGATCTCGGTCCCAGCGGTGGCCTCCGGGAGGAGATGGCTGAGAACAAATCCTGCCTCGCTGACATTGAGGTCAGGGTGCTCGGTTTCGATGCGATGATCAAGATCCTATCTCGGAGGCGGCCCGGGCAACTCCTCAAGACCATAGCAGCCCTCGAAGACTTGCAGTTTAACATACTACACACCAACATCACCACCATAGAGCAAACTGTTCTCTACTCTTTCAATGTCAAGGTACTGGTATCAAGATATTATATAGCTCCTTCATATTCATTAGTTTTCCCTTCACTACTAAAAGAAGCTTAGGTACAATCCATTTTTTTATTCTTTCTGGATGGATTAATGGACAAAATCCATCTTTTCTTGGCAGATTGCAGGTGAAACAAGATGCACTGCTGAAGACATTGCGAACTCAGTCCAGCAGATACTCAGCTTCATCGACGCAAGCACGCTATGATTCAACCTGTAGGGAGAAATGCTGGCATAAATTGAAAGTAAAACTGTAAAAGCCTCTTCTCGTCCAGAGCTTCATTTCACCACATAGTCTGGCACTGCTGAACCATGATCTCTCTCTCTCTCTCTCTCTCTCTCTCTCTCTATATATATATATATATATATATATATATATTCAATAAGGAGAAAACAGATGTATAACTATATGTAAACAAATGGATTTCTTCTGGTGTTGTCTATCCATCTGTATATCGATTGCAGTTGTTGTGTGGAAGTATATGATTGAGTTTTGAGGTCAATGTGGCACGTACATTGTAGTTTGCAGCCATGGGTTGACCTGCCAGCGTTAGTCTTGTTTGTATTAGGGCGGCCGCAGGTCAGAGTGCGGGAGAGGGACCCAGTAGCTCCATCCCCAGACCATGAACAATTATGCAAGTACTCTGGCCTCCCTCGTGGGATGTCTGTAGTAAGCGTGCTTACAGAAATGACCCACCAATGTGGCCTGTTTCGAAGATGACCTATTTTATTGGTATATAATCTGTTGACCTGGCTAGATCTCTTGGGAACTCCGTAATTAGTGGCATGCAGCTTCTTCTGACACAAGATGTAGGCCACAGACGTGAGGTTACTCCACTTTCTGATCCTGGCCATCATATTTTTGTTTAACAAAATTGAGAACTCCCATGAGAATTTTCTTTTCCCGGAAAAAAGTTTAGGAGAGTCATTATTCCGGTTCCACCAAGGAACTCCATTAAAAATGAATCTGCAAGTATTTCTTCAAAGACTTCTTTTTCTTCAGCAGTGGCAAAAAATGTGTATACTTCTGTGCTCATACTCGTACAAACTCACAAGTTAATTCCCCACTTTTTCACTAATTCATCATAGTTACAAAAAATGTAAAAAAAATCTTGCATACCCCTTCATGTTATGGAGTTGCTTACGCGCTTTTAACGATTTGCTACAATATATTGCACGAGGGGATAAGTGGACAGTTAAAAGTATAATTCTATTCCACTATTTTGATAAATATATTTATACCATTGAGTAGGGAAAGTTAACCCCTTCAACTATTTATTTGTCCTTATTCATATTTTACACACACATAAAAGTGAGAGGGCAATTTCATCTTTATGATAATATCTAAATCATTACAAAATTTGATATATTAAATACACTTGGTGTTCTGTACGTACTTATATTTTGCACTTATCTCTATAATGAAATTAAAGCTCCTATTCCTCAGAAAAGTGATATCCATTCAACAACACCTCTATAACTTTTTTTATCCTTGTAAAATTTATTCTGCAACCAAATACCATAGAAGAGAATCAGGTAGCTCTGGGTTGTCTTTGTCTCTAATTTCACCTAAGGTCTGCAATAGGCACCATTCTCCTAAGCATATTATATATAGAAATATGAAACTATGTGAATTGGGGCTTATCCCAATAGCCCTAAACCTAAGCTTTGCAACTAGAGATTAATTATGAGTTTAGGTTTTGTATGGTGCAATAATTAGCTCCATGAGATGGATGAAGCATCTGTTTCAATGGTTTAATTTGGATTTTTTTAATTTCACATGTTATGTTATGTGGTGATTTTGATAGATATTCCAAAAAATAATGGATGTTCCCATTGTAGATTACTCTTGCAAGGTTAGGGTTCATGTTATCTACTTCACTTTGAAAGCACTTGAAACATCTACTCTTAGATCTTTTCATGAATCTTTTGACTAGAACTGAAATGATCCTTATGAGCCTAATGCATCTCGGCCCGGTTCATTGACTGTCCGCCCTAACCAAGCCTAGCCCATTGTCCCAACTTGGCATCGAGCAAGCCATAGAAAAGCCCGCTTCCAAATTTAGTCGGGAGGCAGAGCCCTTGTTCGACTTAGAAACAGAGGCATACTTTGCCTCCTCAAACTTCCATGTGAGGCTGCATCATAGATCCTCTCCACTTTTTCCCTTTTCTCCTCTTGTTTCTTCTCAATTCTCCCTGCCATTCGCCATTATCATTGTGGCCCCAACCTCGACCTCACTGGAAATGATGTAAATAACACACCACCCCTCTGAGTTCCCTCGATCCATGTTTCCAATCAAGTGCTGATATTGATGACTTATATTGCACCGGATGTGCTGCATTTTAGCCGCAAGTACCTTGCTCTATTCCATTGATCACCAATTGTATTCTTGGTTATTTTTGAAGCCGATTGCCACTATACCTTCTCTATGACCTACAGTCACCATTGAGCCCCAACCATCGCCGGCCACGCTTCCACGATTTGAGCCCTTTTCTTCCTTCTGTTCTCCTGATCATCTCTTCTACCATGTACCAGGACCTCCGGCGAAGCCACTATGACACCGCTGGATCGCTACCTCCTTCTCCTTCTCCACTCCCTCTTCCCCTTGAAGAGGCTACAAAGAGCTCGTTATCTCCTCTATTTTGATAAGAAACAAGGTAAATAGATCCCATTCCCTATTTGTTTTTCTCTCCCTTCTCTTCTGCTCTCTTCTTTTCTTTCCATTTATCTCTCCACTAGTCTCAATGATGACACTAGTGGAGGATCCTGGCCTCCTCTATGGACCCCTGGTCGACCCTACTAACCATGTCTTGAATCATCCTAAAAGGTTTGTAGCATATTAACTCCTACCCTAGCCTTTGCCAGGTACCACTAGACTTCATCATCATCAAACTCTATTGAGCTATTTGTACCCTAACCTAACTCCTATTTCATAATTTAAGTAGTTGGTTTACCCAGATCAGCCTAGCCCAAGCTGTCAAATGCCATTACCTAGCTAGCCCTATGGTTCCTCCACCCCGACTTTTGTCGAGAATCCCTGAACCTAACAAATCACAACCTATGATAACCTTTACCTTGATTAGACACTTGTTTCTAGATCTAATGAGTTGGATTACAATGTTATGATCAATTCGAGCAGCTAGATGCTGCTACCTAATAAGTCTCATACTTCTTTTCCTATATTTTTTTACCTTGATTTTTGTGTGGAGGGGCAATCATCCAAACAAGAAGCCAGAAAGGGGTTTTACACTCTAATCTCTAAATTGAGGTAAAGCTTTAATTTTTTATTAATTTATATAGTCTCAAATTAAGTAGGATAAGAAAATTAGAGCTAAGAGTAATTTAGATATAAAAACTGATTAGAAGTTTTGCAATATTTTATTATTTTCATATACAAATGGTTGATCAAGGACAAGCAAGATTCATATTGATTAATTGGAAATGCTAGGTGTGGAGTAGTAAATATTGTACTTAGATTTTTTTGCTAATAGTAGTAAGTAACCAAACACTTCATAGATTTTTCTATTCACATTTAATTTGCTAGAAGAAATGATATTAGAAAAATTATAATTAGTTTATTAAATTTATTTTATGACCACTACTTGTTATTTGATAAAATTGGATAAGCATGTTATTACTACTGCCCTAATTGTTTTACATTTTTGGAAATTGAAACAAGAATGTAGTATGTATTTTCATATTCTTGAAAATAAGTTATTTTTGAAGACATGATCCATTTTGAATAATGAATTTTGAAATTTTGGCTGGATAATTTATGGCATTACTTACATATATATATAGAGACACACACATATATACACATACATAGACATAGCCATAGTATATATGTGTGTATATACATACATACATACATACATACATATGTGTGTATGTGTTGCCCAGCAATCCAGTCCAAGAGGGGATGGATGAATTGGATTTTAAAAACTTTAACTAATAATACAGCAAAATTAAATGCTTAATAGATAAATATTTAAATAAACAAATAAGTATTGTCCAATTTCTGTTTACCTAAAAATATGCTAAACAGATCGTTGTTAGAACCGACAAATAAAATTTAATTTAATTTTACTCTTACATTTTCTATTCGAAGAATAGTGGTCGTAAGAGGTCGATCCACAGGAAGGCGATTGGAGTTGCATAAAAATCAAAACGTTCACTCAGATTCAAAATCAATTTTTGAATAACAAAAGAAAAATATTACGTCGGAAATGTTGAATGATTCTCTAGTCTACCAGGAAATATTTTTTTATTTAAAAATAAACAAAGAAAAAAAAAGAAAACTTACAATTAAATTCTAATGCAGCGTAGGGGTCGATTCCTGAAGACATAATATAAATGAAATCTATAGATCGAATAGAAAAGAAAAATTTTAGAGTTATCCTAAAACTAAGAATTCTAAAATGCATAATATAAATTGCAGAAATTAAACTAAAACTTAAACACGGATTTCATAAAAGAAAAAAATGATGGATTTCATAACAAGAAATGATTACAGAAGTAAAAATGAAGATGAAGCCTAATGCTTCTTTTCTTCTGCAA
>JAOXJJ010000263.1:14903040-14919201 GCA_025769935.1 Phoenix roebelenii | reverse complement strand
GCCGAGTCGACTCCAAGAGGACCCGAGTCGACTCGAGAGAGAAATGCTTATAAATGGATCTCTGGAATCCTGAGAACAAGCCGTCTCCAAAATGCTGAGTCATCTCCAAACCTTGGTGAGTCGACTCCAGGATTGGACCGAGTCGACTCTAGGTCGGGACAGCACTTTAATTCAAATTCTGAACAGTGGGCGAGTCGTCTCTAGTAGAGCATGAGTCGACTCCAGCTCAGCCGAGTCGACTCCAGATCGAGCGAGTCGACTCCGACCCCAACGGATACATTGTCAGAATGTGCAGATTGTGCAGAACAGCTACAAATCAGTCTCTAACGGCTAGTTTCCATAGAGAACTGTTTAAATAGATGCAGAGAACAGTAATAAACAACAAGAAAGTTACTCCATTTGTGCATTAAGGCATTTCCAACTACCAAGAGTCTATTGAGAGAAAAGGCAAGCAAAAGAAGGAAGAAACGCATTCAATTCATTCCTAAAAGTTTTTTCCTTCGCATTCAAGGCTCTTCTTCTGACATCAAATCTTCAGTGCATTCAAGAGAAGACTCAGAGTTCGAGAAGCCCCTACTTCCTCCTTCCAAAAATCTGTTTGAGGGCTTCTAACTCTACTTTATTCATATTGCTCATATTTGCTTTTTAAGAAGCTTTCCCTGTATTCCTTCAAAACTGTTTTCTTCTTACTTGATTCAATTAGGGGATTGAATCAAGGGTTGTAAGATTTGTTGGTGAGCCAAGGTTAAAACCAATGGTGTAAGGGTTTGATTGTAATCCCGGAAAAACAATCGGATGGTTCTAGTCAGTGAGCCTGTGAAAACCGATCGAGTTCGTTGTGATCTCGCGAAAACAACAAGTTGGGTTGTGAATTTGTAAAACAACCGGCTGTAATCCAAGAGATTATAGTGAACTCCCAAGTGCGGCTTGGGAAGTGGACGTAGGAGCAAGAGTTGGCTCCGAACTACTATAAAATTTCCTTGTGTTTGCATTGGTTATTTGTCTCTTCCGCTCTCCTTGTCAAGTAATCTATTTAACCTGCTTGCATCAGATTTAATCAATTACTAATTAAGTTTTAATTTGTCAATAATTTATTAAAACCCAATTCACCCCCCCTCTTGGGTTGTCTCCTTGGGCAACAGTTTGCACTTAGTGAAAGGGACCATACAAAATTGCAGAAGTCGTCCAACTTGGAACATACCAACCTGAACAACTCGATGAAAATCTAGTACCTCGAGCATTAAATTTTGATAACCTCCGATTGTTCCCCCAGTAAGAGTTGTATTTTTGAACTTTATACTCCTTGATTGCTAATGATAAACAAAGCTTGTCTTTATGCTCCAAAAAAGATGAGTATTGCAAGTTGGATACATCACCGTCGACCAAAAAATTCTCGAAAGTGACAGATTGGGTGAGCTTGCTAAAGACCCCCCATCAAGATTCTCGTGGGCCTAGCTAAAAAGTCGAAGCATCGAAGCACGGATGGAATATTTAGTGAAGCTCCCAAGAGACCACCAACAATGTCACATTCAAGGGCGGCAAATTAGATGAGTCTCCCACCCAAGAGACCAGCAATCTGTTATTCCCATGGGCCTAACCAAGATGCCAAATAGTCAAATCATGGACAAAATATCAGACAAGTCTCCCAAGAGTCCACTGACAATGTCGCACTCAAGTGTTGTAGGTTAGGACAAGCTTTTGAAGAAGCCACTGGCCTATTACCAGCCAAAAGCTGATGAAAGACCTAGTAAAGGTTAGGCTTGTATGGGAGGAAGCACGCTCAGCTTGATCAACCAAGTCCTAGCTATCTAAAAAAACCTAATCGATAAAATACATGGCGAGCCAAATGACCCATCTTTTTAAGCGAGGGAAACTAAGCATCGGGACGAAGAGTCAAACTCCGAACAAACAACCAAACACCCGATGACCAAAACATCCCACCTTTTCAGGCAAGAGGAACCAAGCACTATGATGAAGAGCCGAACTCCAACCAAATACTTGAAGGGCTGAATAACCTGCCTCTTCGGGCAAGAGGACAAGGCACCAAGATCGAAAGCCGAACTACACAACATTGACAACGTAGGCATGACCCACCGACCAAAGATCAACTACGAAAAGGGGAGCAGGGTTCAAGCTAAACACAAACGCACCCCAGAAAATCCAACATCTTATCAAGTACAAACAAGTACACAAAGAACTCCAACATCATATATGTGACCTACATGCCTGTGCCGAAAAAAGCCCAAGTCTACAACCTTGGCAAAGCGATGCTAAGAATAGGGGCTAAGGTCCCCACACAAGGTAGGCAATTCTTGCCTCGAACTCTGACACATCGGCCCAAATGAATGACGAGCTGCCAAGGCAGCCTAAACAAAGTTCGGCCAACTTAGGCACATGAAAATGAGCTATGCAACTTCCTACTGTCTAAACATCATAGTAAACAAAATAAGAGGCATGAATAAAAAATGCTTTCATTAATATTTAAAAGTTACAAGGCAAAAGTAGCTTGACAACCTAGCAATACAAGCATGAAGAAGATCCAACTGCACCAAGTCCTATGGGGCTAATGACTACGAAGAAGGTCAAACTCGATAGGGGTAGATGACACTGGTAAGGTCACCCAACTCAGGAAGCCATCCTCTGCATTTTCCCTTGCCTCCGTTGAGGCACCAAGAAGCGAAAGAAGAAGACGTGCACCAAGCTCTATTGCTCAGGACTTGGTGGGGAGACCTCGGCAGCTGGAGGAAGGTCAGTAGTACACAAAGAAGGACCAGGGGCATCTCCATCCCACTGCACCAACTCGACAGTACGCTCCTCCTATTCTATAGCCTCGGCCTCATCTCCCTCCTCCTCAGCTTCCTCCTCCTCATCCTCGGGCAGGATAAGGTTGCTGATGTCGAACTTGGGGAAGTGCCCAGCAATTATAAAAACTGTACAGGTAAGAATCTGTGGAAGCAAAAGCAAGGCCTTTTGGAAATATTGGAAGGCCTTGTAGACCTCCATAGCACGACGGACTCTCTCTTCGGATGAAGCTGTCCACTACGTAGACACCTTTTGCTTCCTCCCAGCCTTGACATCCTGGAGCTAAGCCACCTAGCATTGAGTCTTTGAATACTTCAGCTATGCGACAACAGCCTTCGACTTGGCCCCTCGTTCATCCATTCTCTTCTTCGTCTTATCCTGCTCTGGATCCACCTTCCAAGCGTGCAACCGAAGCTAGCAGTATAACTCATGAATAAGTGTCGTATGAGCAATTCTCTAAAGAAGAAAAATGGTTTGTAATGAAATAGTTCAGCCGAAGATCCATGGAAGACCTAGAAAATGTTTGCCTCGATAGCAGCTTGGTAGGCCCTATCAAAAAGGGTCCTCATGTTTCCATCCTCAAGCTTCTTTCGATCGGCAGGGAGAATAATTCCCCTCACCAGCTCCCAAGCCACCTTTGGCTCCATAAGAACTGAGGTAGAGGACTTCATGGCTCAGTCAGTGTGATGGACTTCCTCGTTAGGGGCAGAGCGTGGGGGAGGCATCGGTGTCTCAGAAGTAGCGGACTAAAAAGTCGGCAGAATCTCTATGTCAGAGTCCGCTCGGGGGACTCCAAATGAAGCCCAACTAGCTCGGGGGGCTAGATCAGTTACAACTACGCCTTGACCCGGGCGAGAAGGCGAAGCCTCATGCGGCCTCTTGGGGAGCGATGGCAAGGTGTCCTCCAATGCCACCTTGCATTTGGCGATGGCCGCCTTCCTCACTAACGATTCGTCAACCATGTCTGCGAAGACAAAAGTGAAGTAAGAAAAAGTTAGCAATAATCCAAAGAATTGAAAAATGAAGAAACTCTTACCATAAGGTCAAGCAGGGCTTAGCCTGGCGTTGACCAATATTTGCTCGGCTAACAGCTCCCAAATAGGAGGGGCTTTGATGTTGCGCAAAGAGTCCAAGATCTACTGCTTGGCATCCAAGACAGTAGGGACTCAATTCATACTTTTATTAGGAGAGCCCCAGTAGGTGTTGAATCTCAAGGCTTCTTAGACAAAACAAAAAAGAAGCAGCTCCTTTAGCCATGAACTAAAGGAGGACTGCCCTGAATCAACTGAAAACCTTCCGAGCCAAGATGTACCACCAACCTCGCTCGGTAGGATATTTCTTGAGGATGTAGCATGCATAAAATAGCTCGATAGTGGGTTGTATACCATACAAAGACTGAAGAGACAAAAAGTCAATGATGATATGCCATGCATTTGAATCAACTGGGCAAGCGGTAACTAATAACTGCTGAAAAGAAGGATAACAAAGGAGGAAGAGGAAGCCCTAACCCAAACTTTAGAGTCTTGTCATAAAAGCTAACCTTGGCAGGATAATAGGCATTGGATATCTCCTCACCCCTAGGCAGCCTAAAAGAGAAGCTAGTCGAGACCAAATAGCCTTCGAAACCAATCCAAATCATCTTGGTCCAAAATGCACTGCTCAGCACCAGGACCGAAAGTCTCCAATTCGGTACTGTTACAGCCATCGAAATGCTGGGATGAACCCGTTTGGGTCAACTGGCTGGTGGGATGCTCGCTCTCAAAAAAAGCAGTCAGGATAGTGAAAAGAAGATGAAAAGGAAGAAAAAGAAGATAAAGCTCACCTATGGCAATTCGCCGGAAAGGATGCCAGAGAACGAACAGAGAAAGAAAGAAAGCAAAGGGTCAGCTTCTACCAGATAAAGAGCTCCAAGAGAGAGAACGGTGATTGCAAAGTAGAAGGCTAAAGCTTCCGCCCCCTATATAGAGCCTCAAATAAAGAGCTCAAATTCAGCTCAACTGGCTCACCCAACGATTGGTTTAACTATTTCCTTCACTTGAGCCAAGCAAGCACATCTCGAGGTTAAAAGTGGGAGGCAAGTGATATGTCTTGGATTCGTCATTCCTAAAATCTCTCCTAATAGCTCAACCTACTGAATCAAATGATTACACATGTCCAGCAAAATCAACCACCAATCAAATCTCCAAATAATCAGCGATCAGTTATAGCTCAACACGATCTCAATCCGCCCAAAAGAAAATATCGTAACGAACTAGCAAATAAGAAAAATATTCAATCACGACGAACCTAAAAAGAAATATCCTTACCACACCTATCAACGGATATGAAAAGAGTTCAACTACTTGTCCATGAATCTTGGACCCTAATCACACAGATTCACATCCTTTCCTTTATAAATAATAGGCATGAGGACCGGTAAAAAAAAAAAGACTTCTATCACCGTATTCTAAAACTTCTATCATTTCTATCTATACATGACTCAAGCATCAAAAAATCCCCAAACAGACAGACACGTTCCAGCAACCCTCTAATTGCAAAACTGCTCTAATATCGTGCTACACTTCTCAACTCCACTGATCAAAGCAGCTCACTTGTCAACCTGTCCACCTATCAAATCGACTTTTGAATAGGAATAGTGCATAAGGATCAGACCCATTATCTGTTCTTTTTTTAAAGGCTATTGATATTGTTTTCTCAAAAAAAAAAAATCAATGAAATTAGATCCAATTTTATTTACATGGAAAGCGTTGAGAACAAAGAGAAGTGAATATTCGTTCCAACAGAAACGGATCTCTAAAAAACTCAGCTCCCTCCGTCCCTCCCTAGAGCTGTTGGATGTACATGAGTATCCACGGAGGTCTGAACGTATTAAATCCAATTATAGCACAGGCCTCCCATCTGCTCCTAGGATACAAGCCAGACTCTAGTTCACAAAAGCATACATGTGGGTTTTGCCTAGATATGCACGTACATATGTCATTTTATCCAAGAAAAGTTTAACAATTTTGCCTCATCTAGTGAAATCATGCTGCTTAAGGATGAGCAAAAGGGCACAAGCAATGATCGTTCACAGCTTCCATGCAAAGAAGGACCAGTTACAATACTAATATGCACTTTCCAATCATTAAGTACCTTCCTATGTACTATAAAGACAAGGCAAAGCAAAAGGAGATATAAAAAATCAAATTAACAATTTTTCACCAGCAGCTTGCAGGCATTGTATATACCGAAGCCAGATGAAAGCCTTCCAATAGCCATAAGCAGTGCACGGTTAGGCATTGTATATACCAAAGCCAGATGAAAGCCTTCCAATAGCCATAAGCAGTGCACGGTTATCAGATACCTTATAAGCAGCATAGGGATCCAGGCAAAGTCAAATACCTTACAATAATTATATGCAGTTGCCAGATATCATATAACTGGCGAGAATGTTAAATGTCACAACAGTAGAGTACGCATGCCTGCTGCTGGGCCAGCAATACAAGCATTGCACTATTTGCAAAGGGAATATGGATGGTTGCATAAGAGCCTAAGCATCTTATGAGCTGCGAACAGCAGCAACGGTAGAGACCATGGAGTCAACCCCACAGACATTGCGACCCCTGCAGATCTTATAGTACCCATTCTCACCCCAGTTTTCGCCCCAAGAGTTCTTTATGATCCAGTATGGCTTCTCCTTGAATCGAATAGGAGCATAAGCAGCAGAGCCATAACCGACCAGGAGCACCCCATGATCCAAATGCCTTCCACATATGTACGGGCATGACACACCGCCAATGTATGTCTGCATAAAGACTGCATTGATACCCACTGCATGCAAAGTGATCACAGAGATCAGGAACCATTCGCTTACCACATGAAACAACAATGGATAATATTTTCTACAGCCTAGTACATACAGATTACAGAGCAATTCATACCCCATATGACATCCCTTAGATATTTCACATAGCCAACTTTGACCCACTCATTTTTCAGATTTCCTATCTATCAATGCTCGGAATGAAGTTGACTGTCTGAATTCAATTGTCTATTCAGAATGCCAATGCCTCTGATAGAATTGTCCTGGAATTTAGAAAAGCAAGCACAAGCAGAAGACAGGTTCTCTCTCTCTCTCTCTTTCTCTCTCCATTATCTTTCCTAGTTGTGAAATTAAAATATAATGTAAAGATGCTTTCTAGCAATTGTAGCTTTAATAAAAGATTTTGAGAAACCATCCTACCTGCAAGAGGGCCATGTTTCACAAGATTAGCAGCAATTTGATCTTCATCCATGGAGACAACACTGAAGTTTTTAACTGAAGCAGCAATCTTAGACTTGTCAAATTTACAGCGTCCACGGTCTGTCCCGGTATAAGGATAATCTTCCTCACGCTCAAGCCCGCCAGATTTGAGTAAGTACTCGAAGGCAGTTGTCATCAACCCACCATTGCATCCTGAGTCGCATGAATCAGGCTCGGATGAATCACACTGCAAATGATTACAAATGCCATGCATGAGAGTGGAATTCATCATAGAACTTTGCCGTGGATTTTTCATTTAGATCTCACAATGCACCCCACACCTTAGACAAGCAGCCAATTGTCTTATTCAAATTGTTCTCAGCAATGTCATTTAGATCTTTTTTAGTCTTGTTATGTTAGTGAAATTACATGAAATACATTAAGGGAATAAAGAAAAAGAATCAGAAAGTTGCAAAAATCATCCAGGGATATTCTCAGGACAGCAACTTTAGAAGACATGCTCAGCACTTATAGTTTCTGTTTATGTATGATTCACATAGGTTAGGAGTTGACAGATGCTGGATTGTACCTCTAGGCTCCAATACCTTAGAAACATGAGAATTTTTGTTGAAGATAAACTGTAAAATCATTTCCAAAAGATCTATTATCTTATATAATCTATTGAAAATCACTAGACATTTAAGTTTTTTCACAGCAATTCTAGTATTCTAGACTTATATAATCTTTTCATTTCTTTCTGCAAATTATAGGACATATCTGGTAAACTGATTCAGCAGTAAATCTTGATAGCAACATCAATTTGACCATCAAACATGGTTTATTTTGCAAAACTGAAAGTTATTCAGACCTAAAGTTCATGGTTTTTTTAAATTTTTACAGAATCCTTTCGTATACTACTTTTAAATGAATAAAATTGTGAAGGAAAAAATAGAAATGTAAATTTGACTTGCGTTAACTTGATAAATAGAGAACGGGAAAAAGGTTGATGTTGTTCGTATCTCCCAGCCCCTATGCTTTAACTCCTAGATAGAAAGTCCATCAGGAAGATACTTGATTGATTATGTGGGTAAACAATACACCCAACTCAGGTTTCATTATTTGTCAAAACAACTTCCAGTACTAGACAAACTGTAATGCCATTGTCGGTGTCTGTGTTTGACAGCTCAGAGGAAAATAAGAAGTGGAAAGACACCAATACCTAAGACATAAAACCTGGGTTGATGAAATGGCATGAAAATCCAGGCATCAGATTCTCAGGTCAATATACCAATAAAGAAGTACCATTTCTACCTGCCTATATTATGCAAATTGCAACCATATGCATGAAAATTTTACAAATTTTTGTCATACTAGAAAAAAAAGGCATATTTCACCAAGAAAAAACAGAAGATTTATTCAAGAATCTTTTGTCACGAATTAAAAGTTGAGCTGCCAGACCTGCAACAATTTGAAAAGTTTCAACGTAAGATGAGATTCAGTACCACATTATTTAATGATTTCAGAATTGATACAAGAATAATGGTTAAAGAGAACATATACAGAAAAAAATAAAAAGTAAACTAAATGAGGGATGAAATTCTCAAACCAGTCATGATAAAGACATAATTTTACATGCAAGTGGGTCCTTAACAAGATCCATATAAACTTATGACTCATTTAGGAGGACAAACAAATGATTAGGCTGAAGAGATGCTTGAATTTGAATAAGCCTCATTGGTTGCCCAACAATGACAAGTTTTCTGATGTAAAAATTTATTGGCATGACCAAATGAAGAAAAGATGTCCTGTATCCTCTCCTTGGTTTATTTGCAGATACACTTTAACTTTTTGTTAAAAACCAAATAAATTCTGAATCAAAAATTTCCTTTTAGAAGTATCTGTTTGTTAATCACAATGGATGAAATGTCTGTCATTTTCCTAGCAACTTTCTAAGAAGAACAAGACATGCAGATATTGCTAGACCATTTCACTAGGTGTAAAAATGCCTAACTTCAGCTGTTAACAAAAGTTGGACATCTATATAGCCTTTCATAAAAATAATATTTCTGATTTCTTTGGTCTACAGTATCACACTTACACCCATCTCCAGTCAAGATTCCAATAGGCACTACCACATTTAATTATCTGACAACACAAAATTTCAGATGCCCATGTTATCAACTATTTAGTAACAGTAACAACTGGAGGTAGTCAGCCAGTGTGTACTAACAACGCATCTATAGTTTAAGACAGATGAATTTGTCATTAGTGTCTTTGTAATCATCTCCTTGATATTTTATTTTGATCTTTTTAGATCTTATATCTTAGCAAACTGCATACAATTTCCTTAACGAATTAACCTGCTGCATGTCCAGCAGAAAAATAAGTTTATTTGGGACGTTGAACAGGAGAAAATGTAAGGGATCGCTTGATCTCCATGATCATCTCAGGAAGATCTTGCTTCAGTTCCACATAAAGGTCTCATATGTTCCAACCCTTTGCAATATGCTGTCTCTCCTGCAAAAGTTAGATATTGGAATCAACATGTCGCCAGGTGCGACACTACGACTGTGATCATACATATAGGTACTACTAGATTGGATATATGAAACAGAAAATATTACCATACACAATCTGTAGCCAACATATCCTAGTTGACTGTCCCCATATGACAACACAGTGTCCCATAAACTCCATACAACCCTTTAACAGATTCCAGCTACACACATGAAAATCTTATCCAATTGCACATTTAAGAAGAATCTAGTAAGAGGAAATCAATAATAGGACATTTAGGTAAAGGCAATAGATTTAATTAATTCATATCAATATTTTCTAAAGCTGTTTCATCATCTATATGAGATTGACAAAGTACTTTACTGTTTGCTACACTTTACTAGGGTTACAATTTGTTAGTGATTTTCAAAATCACTCCTGATTTCAAATATTCCACTGGTTGTGATAACATTCACCAACTGATGATGCTTTAGATAATCTTAGCAAGCAGCCAGAAGTATAAATCATAAAATATAAGATTGTTCATCTTCTATATTTAATTATAATAGAGATAAATGCATTAAGAATGATGGGAAAAAAAAAAACACTATCAAAATGGTCAGTACTTTATCTTCCAAAATGCTTCAAAGGGACAAAAGATTGGCACCATATAGCTTACAAACATCATTGTTATCAAAACCATTTTCCTCATCCAAAATACAAATTTAACTAAAGTATACAACATGCACTGCATTATTCAAAGAATTTTTGGAACATCCGTCCTACGCAAGCTCCTTATTCTAATGCCATTATGGTGGAAAATTCCTGAGAATAATGTCTCTCATTACTGAAAGAGTCCAACTATTCAGCACCCTTCAAAGTCTGCAACTTAAGAATTCGAGAGGTATCCATATATCTCATGCATGTATAAATTGGTGACACAAGTCAACACATACTCTTTGAGCTGTAAATTAGCATCCTTCTATGTCTGACTTCTGAATCAATTATTTGGAGGAATAGACGTCAATAATGGCTATATGATATCAAAGGGAACTACATCAAAAACAAAGACTAACAAATTAACCTGAATGAGCATTCAACTTAAACAAGAAGGATTTGCCAAGTAGAAGCAATTAGTTATTAAGCAATTAATTCTTAAAGAATTGGATCAGCATGCATCAAATGTCACTTGTTTAGCTTACTTTTCTTTTACACACAGTGATATGAAATCTTGATACAGGGCCTAACTTGGATCTGTTTAAGGTCCAGCTGTGTAAATTGGGGTAAGTAACAGGCAATGCCAATATCAGCCCAATGAAAATGCTTGCCTGTCTGAACAGCATTGGTTTCCGTTCTGTTTTAAAGAGGAACCTGAATTAAGAGAAAGAGCATGTCTTGCTTAAATTAAAGTTTATCTAATATCTTAGACAATTGGTAAACTAATTAATCTAACCGCTATTACTGATGCACCAGTCTCCATGGCCCGGTTATTTGGCTACCTAAAAGCCTGATATTTCCCCAGCCTCATTTGCTCGCTCAAACACTACTCTACCTCATAAAAACATGCACTTCTCCTCTTACATCAACCCAAGCTTCAAATGTGATCTGCCGACTCTTTTGTATTAGTGTCGAAAAATCTTTAAAATACATCCTTTTTTCTACCAGAAGATGGCAGATCATAATCTGCCAATCAGATAATTATTTATACAAATTTTCAGAATATCGTAGCCAGAGTGAAGAACAAATCAAAATCATTTGTTAAAAGTCATTTGTTTAAAAAGAAGGAATCATAAGTAAAACAAGGAATCAAGCCAATCTATCTCAACATCAGGATAATAATTTTAAGCAAAAACAAAACTCCTCCAGAACAGGCTCTAATCAAGAGATACAAAAGAAGAAAAAGGAGGGGGAGAAGGGGCTGTGGGGAGGAGATGTCAGACCTCATGGTCGCAATCAACGAGCTGCTGCTCGCTGAGGCTTTCCAGTTTCCCGGTGGCTAGAAAGTTCGCGCCTTCCAAGGATCCTGCAGCACTGAAAGACCAGCACGATCCACAGGAACCCTTAAGAAAATTCAAAAAAAAAAAATCACGAAGAAAAATACAGTTAAAAAGACAAATCATCAGGAAGAAAAAAGGAGAACCAAAAAAAAACAGCAAATCTGAGGGACCAGGGTAAAGGGCAAGGGCCGTACCTGATCCTTGACGCCGGTGACGGCGCCGTGGTCCCTCCAGTCGAAGTCGGTGGGGAGGTCGTTGGTGGGGAGGATGGGCGCCTCATGGGACGAGGCCAGCGCCCGGCGGAGGCGCCGGCCGCCGCGAAGGCCGAGGAAGGTCCGCCGGAACTCCGCGGGGGTGAGGTCAGAGTACTTGGTGATGCCGTGCACAGCGGTGGGGTCCATCTTCTGGTGCCGCCCCGCCCGCCGCAGGTTCGCCTTGAACACCGAGAACCGGTAAGCGTGCTCCTTCTCGTCCGCATACGACTTTCCGAACCGCCGGAGGAAGCTCGAGAAGTGGGCCTCCGCGTTCAGCATCGGCTCGTCCTCGTTGGCCTCCGAGACCACCTGGACGATCAGCGGATCATCGTCGGCGTCGGACGGCGAGGAGGACGCCACGGAGGCGGAAAGCGCTACTCCGACGAGGAGAAGGAGGAGGAGGAATCGGCGATCCATTGTGGTGGGGTGGGTCTCTCTCCTTGGCGAGCTTTCCCGTTTCCTTCGTAATTTCTCCCCTCTTCCCTCTCCCCTCTCCCTCCAAAGCCGCCCGATCTTCCTCCCTCCTACCTAAATCTCCAATTGCGTGCTTTCGTTGGTGTGGTTTGCACAACAAGATTCTCGACACGTGTCCCCATCCCTGGGAAATATCTATTCTTGTGGTTTTCCTCCGTGCAACTTGCACACAAACGCAAGCACGCCCCCGAGCTGTTTCGATGCTGCTGATGACACGTGTCCTCCTCGTGCTACATGAGATAAAATACACGGTAGGCCCACTAGTTAGGTAAGATGAAGACGGTGCAGGGCAATTTATATGCAACCCATTAATCCGGTCTGCCAACGGTCGGTATTTAAATTCAACGTAAACAAATTTCGGTCATAAATAAATTAATTTATTTTTTTTAAATAAGTCAGATTCACTTTTTTTTGATTTATTTAAATTATTTTTATATATTTAATTATGGATCAGATAATTTTCCTACCTATTTAATCTATATGAAATTTATTTAAACTATTTAAAATATAATTAACCAATTTCTAATATATTTAACCTAATGCATTTAACCTATTACACCTATTTAATCTACTAAATATCTGTTTAACTCATCTAATCTGATTTAATTTATTTAATAAATAAGTTATATAGATTGAATTGAATTATCTGTTTAATAAATAAATAAAATTTGAGTTAATAAAATTTTTATCCAATTCATATTCCATCCGACCCGTCCCGATTCTGCCCGATTGGAGCACATGGACGATGGCCCCGTCTCTTTAAAGTTCTGTTCCTGGACCCTTGAGTGCACGGAGATCGAGCGGTCGGCAAGATGTGGACTGGCGGTGGTCCGGATCTCACGTAAGCTGGTAAAGCGTGCACGGCTGAGGAATCTCTTCGGTTGTTCTGTTGTGATCCTACGGTCGAGAAAGGTTCCGTGCGACGTGATCAGCTTGTATATTATATCAATATTGTATCAACTTATTCCAAATCTGTCGGTCTCACGTGAACCGCACCTATCGCGAGGGTTGAAAGGTTTGCGGAAGAATTGTAGAATATCTATCAATGGAAAAAGTAAGCAGTACTCTTTGCGCTGCAATGCACCATTGGCGTCCAGGTAACCACGTAGACCAAGTGCTTGAATGGTGGGTTTTCCATGGTTAAGAGGTTTGGCCTGCTGCCTCCGTTTGCTTTTTAATGGTTGGTGGTGACGGAAATTTGTCTTCTAGCATCATTTAGTATGAATTACTTGGTGTTACATTTCCAAGGCCTGTGTCACTATGCTGCTGTCCTGATAATATCAGGGCGGCATCGTCTACCAAAGAGTCAGCATCTTACATGCGAAAATTTAGCATATACTTTTAAAATATTTATTGGGACCATAAAAAACTATTAAATATTATTATTATTACTAGCAAAAAGTACTACATGCAAATATATAAAAAATTATATAATTAAAAATTATATATAATTAGTTAATATTATTTGTATAATTTTAGAAAAATATATTTACATGTTAGTTAAGAGATCCATGTTAAAGTTACAATTTTCAAAATAAAACGACATTTACTATTGCCCTTGAGATTTGGCACAACCTAGACATCAAACTGATAAGATTGTTGGAGAGGTCGATTTGTTTTTTGTTCCAATTGGAAGGTCTGGCTTGAAGGTCGTTACATGTCTCCAAGATGAAAAAGATGGAGAAGACTTTTCTCGGATGGCGGCTTCAACATTGGATCTGACCTAAAACAATATAAACAAAGGAAGTCTACTTACCGAAGAGTGTCTGATAGAGAATCCTTCGATACTTAAGTTAAACTCAACTCTCAGAGAATAGCGGAGGTGTTGTAAGAGCGGCAAAATAGCAATGTAAGGAAAGATTTTGCACATCGGAAGAGTTGGCTTGAAGGTCCCTGTATGTCTTTGAGATGAAAGGGATGGAGAAGACTTTGCTCGGATGGTGGCTCTGATGCTGGATATGACCTGAAATAATACAAATAAAGAAACTCCACTTATCGGAGAGTGTCCGAAGGAGGATCCTTTGATACCTAAGTCGGATTCAACTCTCATAGAATAGTGATAGTGTTGTAAGAGCAGCATAATGGCAGTGTAAGAGGGTCAATATAGAGCTTAAAGGACATAGAAAAGTCGAGAGAACTTATCTAGATTGTCCTTGGGTGTGGTTTGTATAGGCGAGGGCTAGCACCCATTGCCGAGCAAATCGGGCAGGTACACTGGCTATTTTTGATAACAGATCGCACGTCTATCCCGAAGATCATGCCCACATGAATCGCTTACATGTCGCATGGTTAAGAAAATTATTCACAATCATGGACGAGCTGTCGCCAGTTAGAGGGCATATCTTGAAATTCACAAGACTCTCTACAGGCCTCTAAGGTCGGATATATGGGAAGCTTTTATTAGTTGACTAACGGCTATGTGATGAGTTCCTATTAGTTGGCCTACCACATTGGTTGTGGTCAGTTCCAAGTCATATCATTTGCCACCTACTTTCAAGGTTGAGCTAGCTTGCTTGGCTCGAGCAAAGGAAGTAGCTTTTTCTATCAATCCAACTAATCGAAGAAAGCTTGAAGCCAATCAATCGGAGTTGTCTTTTCAAAAAATTTTGAAGATTTTTTGGAAGCTGCATTTATGATTGCATGATAATATTTGTTTTTTTCCAAAGCGGAATCATTCCTAGTGGAATTTTTGGAGCAATGATTAATGCTTTTGATGGTGGTGATCCCGATGTTGCATGAGATCGAACGCTTGGGCGACATGTAGCAGAGATTAGCCTGAGCAGGCAAACCACCAGGTCAATTCGAGTCATCAAGGGCTTCATTTTTGACCTCCTGCAATCCAGCGCTTGGAGAGAGAGAGATTGAGGATGGATGAGAGCCTCTTGGGGTCCTTCCATCCTAATCTTGCTGGAGTTTTGCCTCCTCATTAGAGTATTTTCTTCTCTTAAATCTCTGGTAGGTTCTCTACCTTTCCTCTTGATTTTCTTTTGGTCCTCATGTTTCCAAGACCCTCTTTTCCTTTACTCCCCTTTTTCATTTGTTTCCTCTTTTCCCTTGCAATGGATTTGTCTTTGGTGGAGGGGTCCTGGGATAAGGAGGAAGCAGTTCATGGGTCTCCCGATTGAGCCACTGTTTCCTCAAGTGTGATCCCTTCCAAGGCCAACTCAGGCTCAGACACAAAGAGAAAATTCTTGGGAGAGCTCGACCTGGCATAGATCAGATCCAAGTGTCAAGATCAAGCGCTACAATTACACCAAAACCCGCAGGTTTAATGAAGGCACAACTTTATTTTCTTAAACTAGCATAGGGGCCCATAGCACCACGAATCGACTGTTAGGATCTGTCACATGCCGCTGAAAATTCAAAAATTTCCAGATATGCAGCAGAAAGACATGTGCATATCCCGTTCATCGCATGAACGTATTTTAAAACCATTTATAGATAGATTAGGATTAAATTCTATTAAATTATTTTAAAATCATGATTAAGAAGATCAGATCTTCAGCTTGTGCGGGTAGATGGTCTCCACAAATCTCATTCACGTGGTATTTGATGAGGGTTCAGTGGAAGCCACACACGCGTCCGGCCTCTACAGGTATCCACACGAAGTAATGAGTCGATCGAAGCCTTTCGATCTCCCCGGGGTGCTAGCTCCCTTACAGAGAAGGCTATTGATGGCTGAAGTCCTCTCTTTTGAATCAACCTTTGATTGCCTTGAGAGGAGGGAGAAGAAGGAAAGATCTAATAAGAAGAAAACAAGGCCCTTCGCAGCCTTTTCTTTTTCCTTGTGCTAGAACCAAAAAGAGGAGGAAGAAGGCCACACCAAAGCTTCCTATTCTCCTTGTTTGCTTGCTGATCAATGGAGGAATGGGAGAGAGGTGTTCACGGCTGAAAGGAGGTGATTTTTTATCAAATT
>JAOXJJ010000263.1:14877498-14889063 GCA_025769935.1 Phoenix roebelenii | reverse complement strand
AGAGTAAAATTAATTTAAACTTTGTTCGTCGGTTCTAACAACGATCTGTTTAGCATATTTTTAGGTAGACAGGAATCGGACAAACAAGGAGAATTCACAAATCGAATAAGACTCGGAAATCAATGAGCCCAAAAGCCCATGTTTCTCCAATTTGTTTACTATGTCTTCTTCTATATGGCCAAGCTTGAGGTGCTAGAAATATTTTTGATTTATCTCATCTCTAGATCTATTTGGATCCTATGGTACCCACTGTTTGCTTAGATATATTCACAGATATATCAAATATAAGTGATAGAGATTGTCTATCATAAAACCATGTGCAACCAATTTATTTCTCAAATAAATAGACTAGCAGTCTTATAAAAATCTTCTATACTATACAAGATACAGAAATCAAATTGCTACTAGCAGCAGATAACAGTTCCTAAGTATCCTTCTAATAATAAGCATATCTGACATACCTTCTGAAGGTCTGTCATCCTTCTTGCTCTTTATGCTTTCCATGTATGTAGGATAGTTTCTCTTCCAATGGCCGTCTATGATGCAATGGAAACACTTTTCCTTACAATCGGCATTTTTCTTGGAACTTAATTACTTGGCCTTTTCTCGATTTTCTACTTCTTTGTAGGCTTCTTCTTCTTCCAGGTAGACTCTCTCTTCGAAGTAGAAGCCAACTCGACAGCAAGAACAATGTCGCTTGAACTCTTCAAGGTTCCTAAGATAGTTACCAATTTATTTAACAATTCTGTTTTGGTGCATACAATTTTGTTCATATGATAGTTTACTATAAACTATTCATATAAAGCTGGAAGGGTTTGTAGGATCAAATCTATTTGCACTTTCTTATGCATGGTCATGCCGAGCTTCTCAAGCTCCTCTAAGTCCTTTATCATGGTCAAACCATGATCATGAACAGACTGCCCTTCGCGCATCTTTCAAACCGAGCTGCGCGACTCTATTCACTATACAACTCTTGCAGGTAATTCAATATGTCCCTGATAGTCTTCATGTTCTCATGCTGGAATTAAAGTTCATTGGACATTGATGCCATTATGTAGCACCTAACTTTATTGTCATTGTTCATCCACTTGTCATGCGTCTTACGCTAATCAGTGTTCGGATGGACTGGTAACACAGGGATTTCATGGTCTAACACACACACACACTAATTTCACACAATTCAAAACTATTTCAAAATTGCAAAGCCAGTCTTCATAATTGGGTTTGGTCAAATGGTTGTTCTATAGGATATTAGCTAAGAGCTTAAAAGCTAGTTTTATAATTCTCAGAGAGTAAAGATTCTAATTAAAATTTTGTACTTGAACTCTATTTATTTTAGGACTTTTTAAAACAAACACCTTCCACTATTTCCTCGAATTCTTACACTCCTCCGATAGAGAATCGAAAACCTACGACTCAAGGTTTCAAGTGGAGTGCTATGGTCCCACCAATTTATATTTCACCTCACCTAATAGTTATTGATGATACATAAATGATGAGTGTACAACTCCTTGTACAATGCTTCTAAAGCAAGTTGTAGCCAACATGGTCTCCAAGTCATAAGAATCTCACCTAACAGTTATTGGCCACATTCCTTAGTTAAGTCAGACTCACCATATATTCCGCAGAAATAAAGCCGTCATTGGATCCTCATCTAACAGTTATTGGTCCCCAACCCCATCTTTACCCCTACTACATCTAATGTCAATAGAGAGGCCCAATCCTCAGATGCAACTTGCCTACTGTATCCAACCGAGACAAGTTAATGCCGAAAAGACCTTAGCAGCTCTACTACGGTGGAAGACCTCTAGACTTAATATTAGGTAATCTAGTCTTAGTGATAAGCAGGTCGGAGGCTTTCCTTACTCAGAGCAAGATCCTAATTAAATAACTATCTTTAATGCTTTTCTAGACACCAATTAAATCAATTAATCAAATATGTCTAGCTCAATGTATTATTCACTCTCGACTGATTGACGAGGTTTTAATCGATTTAGGTCTCGATCAGGGTTTACATCTTATGTAAATATGAAACTCCTTTCATATGCTATGCTTTACATTTTATGCAAATGACATATTTGTTTAGGTTTACATCCTATGTGAATATGAAATCCTTTCATATGTTATGTGTTTACATTTTATATAAATGACATATTAGTTTAGCTTTATATCTTATGTCAATGACCTAACCTATTTGGGTTTTTATTCACATCTCATGTAAAGATTGCTTAAGATATATATACAACTCATGCGTATATCAATTTCCTTTTAAGCATTAGCCTAAACAATTATCCTTTAATTATCATAAATCCATGATTTGATCATATCTTTTGTATCTCATGCATATATTAATTTTTTTTAAGCATAGGCATAAATAGAAAATTATCTTTTTATTATCATGAATCTGTGATTGAATCTTATCGCATGCATCTTATGCATATAATTTCAGATTTGGAAATTTTAGTTAAATATGCTATCAACTGAAATTGTGATCATGCAATATATAATTTTAATTATTGCAATCTCATTGTAATTAAAATTAATCATTCAAGATCTAGATTTTCAAACAAAAATCTGCATGCTGAAATATGAAATTTCAGCATGCAGAAATATCAGCAAGCATATAAAATTTTCAGATCTAATTTAATCCTAATCAAACCTATAAATTTTAATATTAATCCCTTAAACCTGGCTTTGATATCACTGTCGGGTTACCCCCGCATGCGTAGCGACGATTGCAGCAGAAAGACACGCTCGGGGTCGTTCATCTCATGAACGTCCCGAGGAATGTAGATTTCAAAATAATCTAGGTTCTCTAACTCAGAAGATTATGAAATCAGAGGGATATATTAAAATTAATTACTTGATTATTTTACATCTACAATTAAAAATTGTAAAGATCATATCTTTACCTTGTGCAGACAAATGATCACCACAAACGGATTATTATGGATTTGTTGCAAGGTTCACTTCAAGCAGCACATACGTCTAGCCTCTACGGGTATCCATACGAAGATCTTGCTCGATCAAGGTCATGATCTCATCGGATGCTAGCTTCCTTGCAGAGATTCATTTTGATGGTTGAAACTCCTCTAAGCAATCAACTCTTGATTGCTCTCAAGAGGAGGAAGAGGGAGAAGGAAGAAACCCTTTCTTTCCTTTCCCTTTCCATGGATGAAGAAGGAGGGAAGAGAGGAACTCCTTCCTCTCTATATTTTCTTCCATGCATCTTATGAAGAGAAAGAAGAATAAGACATCCTTGCTGCCCCTCTTTTGCCTTGCGGATGGAAGAAGGAAGAGAGGGAGAGATGGAGGCCACATGCCTAAAAGGAACCACCAAGAATAATCCCAAGGGGGGCTGGCCCCCTTTTTATTGTTTTTTTTGAAGCCCTAGGCATGGACTCCTCCTAGAAATTAGGAGGTGCCATGCCATAGTTCAGCCAAATCGGGTCTCGCATCCCGGACACCCAGGACGCAGATCCCGGGAGCATCCAAGGAAAGGAGGGGCTCTTGTCCCTTTCTTCTAATCCTAATCAAATTAGGATTTAGATGGCCCTTGGTTCATTGAATCCTAATCTAATTAGGACCTAATTTGTCTTCCTATTTGATTCACATGAATCCTAATCTAATTAGGAGTCATCTTTATCTATTGGACCAAAATTAATTAGGACTCTAGGAATCCTAGTCCAATTAGAACTTTAGGAATCCTACTCCAAGTAGGACTCTAATTTAATTTGAAGTCCTAATCCAATTAGAACTCTAGGAGTCCTACTCCAAGTAGGACTCTTGAACCATATCATATAAGATCGAGCCCAATTAATTAAGTCTAATTGATTCAATCAAATTGCAATCGAATTGCAATTAATTTCTTCTTCAAGTCACTAACTTTTAGTGTGTTAAACTAATTATCAATCAAATTAACAATTACAAACTATTATGATTCAAAATCACAATCCAACCATTAGATCAATTAGATCTTCTATTATGTGTGACCTCATAGGTTCTATTCTGTCTGGTAGTGAGATATATTGTGATCCCTATCATAATATCATTGAAACTCTTTTCAACAAGTTGGAACAATTTCAACTCTTCTCATTCGGGTTCACTGATCACCAAGTGAATGTCTTTAAGTCTCACCATCCACCAGTGACACCTAGCAACATGGAGTGGCAACCCAGCGGAATGGAATGATGAACCTCTAGGTGTAGTTAGCATATGATAAATTTCCTTTATCATGGATCCTGATAGGATGGAGGTTATGGATAACTCATCAAACTCCATCATCTATCATATGTAAAATTTATTTGACTCTAGTTCGAGATTGGAAAACTCTTTTTCCAAAAACTACCTTGGCCAAAAATTTACGAACCTAGTCTCATAAATCACATAGGATCTCTCCTAATCTATCAAGGTCAATAGATTCTATCTAGATGCATCCCTACTCCAACAATGAACCTACTGCAGCCAATCTGCACCACAAGAACTCAAATGGATAGGGCCCATGATTATGTGCTCGTCAAACTACAGCAACCTCACTGTGAATAGCCGAGGCATCGCAGGTCAAAGGATCAGTCATACAACTGCAGCATTAAGTAAGTCACTGACGAGTGGATAGACATCCAAGTAACTACTTCCTTTGATCACGCTCTCGTGATGGATTAAGTGATCTGTGTACTAATTTCAGCGGATCGATCACCGTCTCTCGTGATGGATCCATCGATCAGGAGCAATTTAGGAATTAATCACCAATGACACATGCCACAAATTCTCAACTCTTGAGAATATACGTCATCATTTTATTAATTTTTTGGACGATTCATGGACACATAAGAACATGAATAAAAAGAATGCCCATCCTAATAAATTCATTATTAGGTCAAGTATAAATTTATGTCTTAGAGCAAAATAATACGTCAGCCAAATTGGCTTCTAGGGCATACTTCTAACGCACACACAATAGAGGATCTGATCGATCTAATGGTTGGATTATGACTTGTAATCACAACAGTTTGTAATTATCAATTTGATTGATAATTGGTTTAACCCACTAAGAGTTAGTGAGTTGAAGAAGGAATTAATTGCAATTAGATTACAATTTGATTGAATCAATTGGACTTAATCAATTGGACTCCTAGAGTTCTACTTCGAGTAGGATTCTTAAAGTCCTAATTGTATTAGGACTAAAATTATATGAGTCCTAATTGGATTAGAATTTCTAGAGTTCTAATTAATTTTGGTCCAATAGATAAAGATGACTCCTAATTGGAGTAGGATTCTTAAAGTTCTAATTGGATCAGGACTAAAACTAGAGTGGGTCCTAATTGGATTAGAATTCCTAGAGTCCTAATTAATTTTGATCCAATAGATAAAGATGACTCCTAATTAGATTAGGATTCATGTGAATCAAATAGGAAGACAAATTGGGTCCTAATTAGATTAAGATTCAATGAACCAAGGGCCACCTAAATCCTAATTTGATTATGATTAGAAGGGAGGGGAAAGAGTCCCTCCTTTCCTTGGATGATCCTGGGATCCGCATCCCGGATGGCCGGGACACACGTCCCGGGTGTCCGGGACGTGAGACCCGATTTAGCTGATTTATGGCGTGGCTCCTCCTAATTTCTAGGAGGAGTCCACGCCTAGGGTTCAAAGAAAAGAATAAAAAGGGGGCCAACCCCCCTTGGAATTATTCTTGGTGGTTCGTTTTAGATGTGCGGCCTCTATCTCTCCCTCTCTTCCTTCTTCCATCCACAAGGAAAAAGAGGGGCAGCGAGGATGTCTTATTCTTCTTCCTCTTCATCAAACGCATGGAAGAAAGTATAGAGAGGAAGGAGTTCCTCTCTTTCCTCCTTCATCCATAGAAAGGGAAAGGAAAGAAAAGTTTTCTTTCTTCTCCCTCTTCCTCCTCTTGAGAGCAATCAAGAATTGATTGCTTAGAGGAATTTCAACCATCAAAAGGGGTCTCTGCAAGGGAGCTAGCACCCCGGTGAGATCACAATCTTGATCGAGCAAGATCTTCATGTGGATATCCGTAGAAGCCGGACACGTATGTGGCTTCAAGTGAACTTTACAAAAAATCCACGATCATCAGTTTGCTGTGATCATCTACCCGCCCAAAGTAAAGATATGATCTTTACAATTTTTAATAGTAGATCTTAAATAATCAAGTAATTAATTTTAATGTATCCCTCAGATTTCATAATCTTTTGAGTTAGAGAAAACATAATTTTTTTGAAATCTATGTTCTTCGGGATGTTCATTAGATTAACGACCCTGCGCGTGTCATTTTACTGCGATCGTCGCAACACGTGCTGGGGTAACCCGACAAAGGACTCTTCCCCATTCCTGCCAATATCCCTTCTCAACCTCACGCTATACCCTTTTCTTACTTGAGAGTCTCTGTGATAGGACTCTTCCCCATTCCTCACGCCAATATTCCTTCTCAACCTCACGCCGTACCCTTTCCTCATTAAGAGCCCTAGTGATAGAAGGACTCTTCCCTTCCCTCATGTCACATTTCTTTCTTATGCCAACAACCCATCCTTATCTCACGCCACAAACATATTCCTTTCCTCACACCCACCTTAGAGTCCTAATCCCAGTAGGAATCTTAATCCCTATTCATGCCTACAACCCCTCACGCCAAACCCAAGTCTAGTTTAGTTCCCAACCTAATTCAATCCGCCCACAAGGAATCAAGCACAATCCCCAATTCAGCCACAAACCCATTGAACCCAATATATCTAATTAGCCGCATCACATCATCTCCCTTCTCCCTCCCATCCTTAAGGAACCCTAGCCGCCATTGAAGAAGAAAAAAAAAAGAGAAGAAAGAAATCAACCGCCATCATCCCAAGAACCAGCAATCACCCATCCCTATCTGCATCATAACGCCACTTCGTCCTTGTTTCAAGATGACCTAGCTGGAGATCTATGATGAGACTACTAACCCTCTGGACCACCTAAAGAGCTTCAGGGCCCTCATGATGCTCCAAAGGGCTACCAACATAGTACTTTTCTAAGCTTTCCTAGCTACTCTATGGAAGACAACTCAGTTATGGTACATCGGGCTACAACCGAACTTGATTCACTCTTTTGAGCATTTTGGGCAACTATTCATGGCACACTTCATCAATAACTGCAAGTAGAGGAAAAGTTGGGATTGCCTGGAAGTGTGTGACCAGAATCACTCGATTGTGGTGTTTGTATTGAAACACGGGTTGAAGACCTCTCGGTTGCCCTTCTCCATTGAGAAGACCTTTTTAAGAAGCTATTCTAAGCTACTCGCCGACCTAAGAAGTATATAAATGCAGAAGAAGTCATGAAAGCTTGGTGAGAGTCAGCAGGGAACAAGCCCAATAAGGATAAAAATAAATAGGTTTGGGAGAACAAAGACGAGCATAGGAAGAAGCCAAGGATGGGTAACCAAAGTCTCCATAAACCAAGGAGTCCAACTCGACAATTTAAGAGGTATGTGCCTCTTAACACCCTTTGAAGATGAAGGAATCTGCCAAGAAGGACATAGAGAAATTTTGCAAATTCCACTAGGACTTCATCCATGACACTGAAGACTGCTAGTAGCTTAAGAATGAGATCAAGAACCTCATCTAGTGAGGGTATCTCAATCATTTCGTCAACCATGCCCTACAAGATCAGAACAATAGTAGGTGGAAGCTGCATGATCCTGAGCAGTAAATCAACAACCAACCTATGGCATGTTAGAAGTATGCCCTATAAGCCAATTTGGCAGACGCATTGTATTTGTTCTAGGGGTATAATATTTTTACTTGACCTTTTTATTAATACATATGTTGCCCAAGGTGACAAGCCAGGGGGGTGAATTGGTTTTTCTAAATTTTTCAATCCCTTAATTAAATCAATTGATGAGTGAGTGGTTCGGTGAAGTTAGAACAATACATAATACAAACACACAAGAAGTATAGTGGTTCGGTGCTCTCCTAAACACCTACGTCCACTTTCCAAGCATCCCCTTGGAAATTCACTATAATTCCGCAGATTACAGTTGGATTGTTTTTCGGGCTCACAATCCAAAAATCTTTACACTTTGGTTTTTCGGGATCACCAAAAATCTATGTTGATTTTGTGGGCTCACCAACAACCTACATCGTTGGTTTTACGGGCTCACCAACAAATCTTATAAAGTAATTAAGAAGAAAGAGTTTGAAACTCCTACAAGAGCAAATATAATAATTTTACACTAATAGAAAAGATGAAAAAATAGTTATCGCTTTGAGGATGCTCTTCTCTTCTTTACCAAGGTTACTTCACTTCACAATGGTTTGGTGGAGCTATTGAATGCACGCTCAGATTGCTCAACCACCTCCTTTTTGAGACTTAAATGGAGAACCTTGATGAAGGATGCTAGGGCTTGCTTTGACTTGAATGAACTATTGATTTCTTAGCAAAAGATATTTTCTTTGATGAATAGTGTCACTTTAAATACTTCCCCACCTCTATTGGTCACTCCCCATTGGTTAGATTTGAAAAACTAGCCGTTGGGAGGTCAAAAAGTACTTCTGCAGAACTAGCCGTTATGCGTTTACCCGTGTTGGGGTCGACCCAAACTTTTCTGGGGTCGACTTAACTTACTGTTCATTAGACTTGGGGTTGACCCAACTCACTTTGGGGTCGACTCAAACTTCACACGGATCGACCCTTGCTACAGTGAGGTTGGCCTTCTCAGGAACCACAGAACCTTGAATTTTCGGCTATTTTCACTGGGGTTGACTTAACCTTTCTTAGGGTCGACCCATGCTACTGTGGGGTCGACTCAAGCTCCATTGGGATCGACCCTCTCAAGGATTCCATAGATGTAGATTTTGAGCATATATCTTTGGGGTCGGCTCATGTTCAGTTGGGGTCGGTTCCATTAGGATCGGCTCAAGTGCTCCTGGGGTCGGCTCAAGGAAACTTGGGGTCAGCCCTCTCAGTAGATTCCAGAGAGTTGTTTTCTTGAGACTTGAAGTTGGGGTCGACTCAAGGTTCTTTGGGGTCGGCTCCTCTTCTGGGGTCAACTCAAAGATACATGGGGTCAACTCCACTTATTATTCATCTATGCCATTTTTGCAGGGGTGTGCCAGATGGTTCCAAGGTGTGCCAGGGTCGACTCCACTTAAGTTGGGATCGACTCAATCCACACTTTCCTGCATCTTCAGGTTAGATTAATTCATATAATCAATGAAACATATTTCAAGCAATTTTGAGTATATGCCACGATAAAGCTACATACCCTTAACAATAAAATTACTGTTTTGCCCTTAAGAGTATATTTCACTTGAAACTTTGCTGAATTAGAATTAAGAGTTCTCTATCACTTTTCTACTACAAATTTTATCTCGTTGTTAATCATTGGAAGACGTCTTGATCTCATTCTCTTAATATATCATGAATGTATCGAGGGTGTCGTATTCATTAGTGATGTATCACGTTAAACCAAATTATTAATTTAATATTCTCTCAATGGTTGTATTAATCATCGAAATAATACTATCATCCTCAATCTCCCCCTTTTTGATGATTATAAAACATTGAGCACGAGCAAATTGACACTTATAGTGAATTTAGGAGTTTTGATTTAGAAAGAGCTTAAGTTGCTGAATTTCAGTTTTTCAAATTTGAAAGTGAAAGCTCCTCCTCTTTCATCCAAATATTTTTAATTTGAGCTTTTGATTTTCTTCCCCTTTCTTTTGTATTTTATTAAAGATGAAACTTCAAGAATTTGAGATGAAGCAAGAATTTCAGATTTTGTATCGAGGTATGAGGAGTATGTGCCAAATTCAGAAATTTTGATTGAAAATTCAGACTTTCTTGTTTTGAAAATTTTCATTGTTATATATTGCTCCCCCTTAAGTGAATATAATCTCTTTCTTTAATTTCCAAACTTATTTCTCTCCCTATATCGCAACTTCTTTCTTTTCTTACTTCTCCCTCTTTTTGTTATCATCAATAGAATGTATAGCAATAGATAAGTAAAAGCAATAAATGATAAAATCCAAATTTCATTGATCAAAATGAAACATTGTAGTACACTAATGCCAAAAGTATAATGTTCTTCAATTAAGGTGCAACGTACATCAATAAAGTAAAATGCATATGAGAACTGGATAAATCCTAGGCACTAATCATGATGGACTCCTGTAGTGCTATCATTGGGCCTAGGAGGAATCTAAGGGCTGTGATCTAGTCCTCATCCTCCTAGCATAAGTGGCGAGGAGAGGTCTGGCCTGATGGGACTGAGTCTATCGTGGACCTCTATGAGCTGGGTGACTCTGTGCCGAAACCTCTGACTCAGCTACTCGGGGCACATATGGACCATGAGCCTCTCTCTCTCTAATGTTGTCACCTAGTCTGTGAGGCCTCTAATCTCAGTAGTCATACTGTCCATCCTGCTCATCATGCCATCAGAGAGAGTCCTCACTTAAGCTGACACAAGCTCAGTCATTCTCCTCTGTACATCCTGTAGGTGTGGGTGACAAAGGTCCAGCCTCTGAAGGTGTTGTAGGATGATCAGGGATAGAGTCTTCAATCTCTGATGCATCACCCTCCGATGCATGTACCCCTGCACCTCCACGCACCCACTAACCGTCCAACTTCTCATAACCCATGCGCACTAGAGACCGTGCAGTGTAGGTGTCGATAAATAACAAATGCCTGGATATCTCTCCCTTCACACATATGTCATGCTGTCTGAATATCAGGGTGAGTATCATACCATAGGGCAAGGAGACTCTCGATTTGCATATGGCCTCTAGCATCTGCCTAATCATCATAGTTGGAAGATTCAGAGGAATACCCTGAATGACATGCTCCATAATGGTCAAGTCACGCTCAGATACATGATCAAATCTTCAACTCTTCGGAAACAATATCCCACCTATGAAGTTGTGCAATAACCTCATCTCAGCTGATAGAGAGCTAGCTACTAAATTTTCTGAATAGTCAAAGTCATCTCTCTCAAAAATTATCTGTAGAGCCCTCAACTTGTTCTCTGGTTTTTCTGGTGTGGCTCCTTCGCATGGGAGATGAAACAACTCACTTAAGCTTTCCTCTGAAACACGAACCCGTACTTCTCGGACCTCAAACATAAGCCCTTCCGAACCGACTTTTAGAAAGGCATAGAACTTACGAACTAAGCCCGAGTAGGTCACTAAATCTAGAGAGCAAAGATACTCCCATCCTTGCTTTTGAATCCAACCACCCAACCAGAATCCTTCTTGATCCAAAAATTTGGAATGGATCCTTCTACCCATGGTTACCGGTCTCCTCGTATATTTAGCAAGCTGAACTGAGGAAGAAGGAGGTGGAGGAGGCTCCGCACGTGTCTTACCTCGTGGAGACTGTAGAAGACTCTCTAGGATACCCTTCTACAATGGTTGGCCGTGAAACCCTCTCGGATCTCTTGGCAACAGCTCGCTTGGGTCCCATTTTTACCAAACCCTAACTTAGGTCTTGATCCAACGGCTTGGGAAAGCAATCTACTACTGTTTGGAGGTGATTGGAAGGGATTGGAAAGTGGAAAATAGGGTTTTAGGAAGAGGACAAAAG
>JAOXJJ010000263.1:14857634-14869915 GCA_025769935.1 Phoenix roebelenii | reverse complement strand
AAAATGAAAACATCTAGTAGCTCATTTTCATTAATTACAATTTGCAGCAACAAAATATTATACTAATGCTTGATTATATCTTCTGCAAACAGAGAAAATAGGGCTTGACTATATGGATGTTGAAGTATTAAAAAAATGAACAAAAACAAGAAGCTGGTCAAAAAGCTTGCTAAGAAGTATCATGCTTTTCTAGCATCAGAGGCGATCATGTATATTGACATTTGTTCTATGTGAAGCAGATTTTCTTTTCGGACTATTTCATATATAAATTTGGATGATTTGACTTGTATTTCTTGTTTTTGTAAAGATTAAATATTTTTTAAATATTGCTGGTATTAGATTAGTGAATAAATAACTTGTATTCCTTATGTTCATTTTTTCGTAAAGATTGAATGCTTTTTTAATGTCAATGATGTTGGGATAAAATTTTTGTAATGTTTTCTAAATTTACCTTCTTTTTTTTCTTGTGATGCTTAATGTATAAAACAGGTTGGATCGGATTCGGTTGAGCTAAGGTCTAAGGCTAAGAGCCTAAGTGGTTAGTGGTTACCTATTTATTAAACAGGTTTGGTTGGACAGGTTAAATAGGTCCAAACAGGTTAAACGGGTCGGGTTGGGCAGGTTAAATAGGTCCAAGCAGGTTAAACGGGTTGGGTTGGGCAGGTTAAACAAGTTAAACGGGTCGGGTTGGACAAACAGGTTAAACAGGTCGGATCGGATTGGGCAAACAGGTTACCTGTTTAATAAACAGGTCGAGTTCATGTTGTAATTTCTGACATGTTTAATAAACAGGTCAGGTTCAGGTTTATGATTTTCTGATCCGATTTGTATCTGATTCGACCTGTTTATGTCTGACCTGATCCGATTGCCACCCCTACCTTAAAATTATATATATATATATATATATATATTAGATGTATTCTATCAGCGGTGCATCATAAAAACATTTAAGAAAGATTAGAATTCATAAAATTAAGAGCTTATTGGATGATAAACGAAACTCATTGGAATGAAAACTCTGGTCGGTATGGTGCGCTGATGATATGATGCCAGTGGTGTATGGTATAAAACCTTCTTTTATAATTTTTAGCTGATGCTGATG
This sequence comes from Phoenix roebelenii, assembly GCA_025769935.1. Lineage (NCBI taxonomy): Eukaryota > Viridiplantae > Streptophyta > Magnoliopsida > Arecales > Arecaceae > Phoenix > Phoenix roebelenii. The sequence continues at coordinate 14,868,813 of JAOXJJ010000263.1, read as the reverse complement.
TGGTGCTGGTGCTGGACGCCATTCGGTGTACAAGTGAGGCACGAAATTACCGGGGCGGCGAATGGGTGAACGTTAAAAATGATCTCGATGGGGCCCACGTCCATTATTTAAGTCGACTGGTGGTGGTCTCCGGCGCCGCGATTCACGTGGACGGCAGGCGGCCCACGTGGCGTGACGGTGACCGGTGGGGCCCGTGGCCGACCTGTCTCGCACGCCAGCTTTCACTAAATAAAGAGATCCGGAGGTCATCGCCACGTCAGCGTCTGTTGTCGCCTTTAGCTCTGGTGGGACCTCAGCCCACCGCCCCTCTGCAGTTCTTCTTCCTCGTGGGGCCCGCAGGGGTCTGCTTTCCAGCTACGCCCGGTACATGTCCTGCTGACCTGGGCCTACTGCCGTACGCCACGTGGACAGACCCAGGTGTCTTGGTTATGGGAAAAGCTAGCATGATGGGAGGTTGAGGTTAACGGGTGCCAAACTCGGGATGGATATTTTTCCGTTTCTTTTACGGAACTTTGCTGTTGTCACCCTCCTGTAACCTATTCTCATTAAAGTTATCTTATAGGAAGGAAACATGATTGGATATTACTGTTCAAATGATTCCCAACACCATGTAATGTTGTCCGACCCAACTTGTCCTTGTCATGCATACAACAACGTTACAAATAGAAGTGGTCTTCTAGCCCAAGGTAGACGTCTAGCTAGCTGGTGTAAGTTTGCAACAAAATATCATTATGACCCGGTACTTTCTAATTCACGCATATAATTACATTGCACAACAAGAAATGAAGCGGTAACAAAACTTATACATGAGTTTGATAACTTTTTTTTACGATATTATTATGCTGTGATACAACTATTCCATTTAATATTTACGACTTATGTGTTTGGAAGGAATTGGCATGAACATATATCAGATTGGTTAACTAATAGTTCTGCCAATATAATTTTCTTATTGTCTTTTGCCCTTGCTCAGCACTTTAAACTATATAAATTGTAGGCAAATAATTCATAATGACTTATGTGGCTTGTTTTATCGGAAAAATTTTACTGCTACGTTACCACCGTTCAAAAACAAGTAATGGCTTATATGTTCAAACAAGTGCAAATATTAGTTAAATAATTGCTTGGCGAGTAAATGTTGCGAGTCTAAACGTTTTATAGGAATAAAAATATGAAAATACCTTAGGATTAAAGTAGATCATGTAGTATTTCAGAAGGAAAAGCGAGACCACCGAGGTGACAGCACGGTGGGAACGGGGCTTTGATTCCACCAAAGTGGCCCAAGTTCAAAACACGTGGGCGTCGATTCAATACGGAGACCGAAAACTCTCCGCATGATTTACCCGGTGGAGTCGCTGTCTGGTATGTCGTTGCTTAGGTGGTGCTGGTGTGACGTACTCACGGAAATAGGGCTGCCACGCTGGTGGGGAGGGTATAAGTAAAAAATATTCTACCCGCATCGAACACTCTCTAGTGGGGAGGGGGGCTAGTAGAGGTTGCTATGCGGTTGAGATTCTCCTCACCGCTCTTTTTCCTTTTCTTAAGCACATTAAAAAAAAAAAAAAAAAAAAAAAAAAAAAAAAAACAAACAAACAAACAAACAAACAAACAAACCAGGAGGAGGAAAAGCGAGAGTGTCAATATCAACTTTTTAGTATTAAGAAAATTTAAACAACAAAAAGGTGCACGCATGTATTTTTCTTAGTAATATGTGACAGGTTGCCTCCAAAGATTCTCCCACTGGCAGTCCGATATAAATATCGACTCCCCACCCCCTCCAATACCATCCCACCCGACCACGCTTTCCTCCACCACCTCCGATCATTTGCCTCTCCCTTCCACCGGCTTCAGCCTCCGTTTTGTTAAGCTCCTCTCACCAACTTTCCTCTTCTTATCTCTCCCATGGCTACCGTCGAGGTGATCCACTTCTCTATACTTTTCCCCCCGTTAACAAACATGTCTCCATGTCCCTCGACTGGATTACAGCTTCTTCACAAGATCGCTTACGTTTTATTTCGCCACAGTTTATTAGCTACCATGTAACCGAGGTAAAATAGATGATGATGATGCAAATTTTGACCTAGATCTGGTCTCCTAGTTGTCTGATTAGATCCACCAGATCCTGATAGATTTCTATATGGTTTCCAAATTTTTAAAGATTAGTCGACAAGGTGATCTGTCATAAGTTGTGCTAAGCCAGTTCCTGGCCTTTTGAGGCAAATTTGTAGACGAGATGGTTGACACCAAGTAAGTTAGGGAGGAAGTCTTCGGTTCCTCTTGATTCAAAATCATCATTTTTGTGAGAGTTGTAAACGTAGGAACACCCATATTGATCATGGTTTGAATTATCTGGACACTAGTCAGATCTATGGTCTTGGATTTGCATAGGATAGAGTTCTGGATGGAACCATTTAGATCTGAAAGTTCTGAATCTTAGTTTATTAATAACTGGGCTAGATCTAGTGGATCTTAGTTCACTTCTAATAAAATTGCGAGGTCTGTTGTGGGGCCTCGATCGGGGTCCAAATTTTTGACAGGTCGGGCATCAGGGTTGATTTTAATCAACAAGATCCTCTTGTATTCCATATCACTGTTAGTTAAGTGCCACCTGGTTACTAGTCCGTTCATTTTTACAGTTTTTTGTCCAATATTTTTCAGAAAATTTGTGAAAGTGAAATAGACATTCCGTTTTTTTATTTTTTTCAACAAAATTTTGTATCATATTTTAAATAGCTCTAACATTATATTTTCTTTGTGATCATATTTGGCTTTAATTTGAGCAATCAACAACAATCTAAAACAATCTCATGATGCTAGAATTATCAATTTTTGTATACTTAAATATTTTATAAATGTAATATAAAATAATATAAAATATATATTTAATATGAGTTACATGTACCATGTATGGTTATTCATTTATATGCGGGGGGACTTGTATCCAATTTAGTGATCTACCATATGTAGACATGTATTATTTGTGGAGGCATGCTATATCTTTCTTCTAACACTAGGAACACTATTTTTTATTACATTTGGCTGTTAACGGTAGACCCTAAGCCGGTCAACAAAAATCCAGCTTGACCAATAAATTTTGCTGCCCGACGGTGGAACGATCTTAGAGCCCAAACATAATGAAGCTCCAAATATTTCAATCCAAAACTCAAATTCAGTTGGGTGGATTAAGTCACGCTGGTTCGGACCATATCCTAAAATGATTTCGATCATGCCCATGACATTGGTATAACTTGGATTAGATGAAGATATACCGACGTCATGGGCATATTTAGACTCGCCTGATCCATATTGGAGACGCATGGAGCTAACCAGTTTGGGCCTATGAACTATAAGCATGGAGCATTCTTCGTTTCTCGATTATTACAAAGGTGGCGGTTTTGGACACGCAGGTGGGAACAACTCTGGTCATCGAGGCTCCGACAGAAGCCCCGGCCGTCCCTGCAGAAGCCGAACCAGCTCCCGCACCGACCGCTGAGCCGGTAGCCGAGACTGAGCCCGCTGCACCCCCCGTCGAAGAGTCCAAAGAAGAAGCCCCAGCCGCCGCACCCGAGAAGCCGGCCCCAGAAGCACCAGCAGCGGCAGAGCCCGAGGAGAAGCCTCTTGAAGAGCCTGCAGTCGAGGTGCCGCAGGCCAAGGCCGAACCAGAGGCTGAGGAACCGAAAGAAGAACCAAAGCCAGAGCCAGAACCGGAGGCCCCTGCTTCTGAAGCCGAGAAGCCCGCTGAAGTGGTCGTCGAGAAGCCAACCGGGGAGGAGCCCAAGGCTGTCGAGGAGGCGGCGCCACCAGCAGTGGAGGAGGAGGCGAAGGCCGAGGTGGCAGAGGAGAAGACCGCTATCTCGGAGTAAATAAGATAATGCTATGGCTTGTGTGTTTTGTTTGATTAGATGGGGGTTTAGTTTAAGGTTTTCGATATTATTATATCTAAAAATAATGGTTACCTTTAAATAATCAAAAACTAGCTATTATATGGTATTAGAGCTACGAAGTGGGGAGGCTATAATCCTATTTATGGGTGTGTTTTACTTAGTGGATCGGAATTGGTATTGTGCTTTTGGTGTCCTTGATCTGCTGTGTCTATTTTGTAGTCTTCGTTCTTCTTATGTTTTTGGTGATCGAGTGCCCTATCTAGGCTGTGGGCTTTCTGTTGTATTTATCAATTAAGATTGTCTTATGATTTCCTTGATCTATAGTGGTGATGTGCATAAGGTTGCACTAGTCATATACAAGTCCATCCAGTTGCCAAGAATTCTACAAGCTATATAATGTAAAAAAAGTGATACGATAGTTCATTCATATTGCAAGCTCAGCTTCCGGTGCCGACGTAATTTGGAATTGCTCAATCGAACCGGTGAGTTTGATTAGCATAAATAGATTCAGTTAACAAACCCATTTCCACCGTCCATATAGATAGATTTTTTTTTCTTTTTGAAAAAGTAATGCGAACTGACCGTTGCTGCTCTAATATTCATGCACTCAGTGGAACCTTTCTACGAACACCTTGAGTTCGGCGGTGATGGCTGGTGAGACGAAAGAGATGGCCAAAGGGGTGGCGGCCAATACATGCAGGCGGCCAAAATGCCGGCTGGCAGCGAAGCAAGGCCGCTTTTGTGAGGGGCCGAGAACGCCCCCTCGTGGTTCACGGTGGCCTAGGCTCCACTCGGCAGCTGACGTGGACCAACCATCATATCTCGAAAAAGGAACTCGAGATCCTCTAGCACCACTTCACCGAGATGCTGGAGTTGCCATCTGATCGAGTGAAGAGGTCCCGGACCGCCTGGGCGACGACGGCGGTGGTCATCCAGAGATTAGGGCAGAGGGTGTCGGCAGATTGGGTGGCCCAGGAGCTGCGGGTCAGGGGCCCATTGGAGGACGACGTGGATGTCTTTCCAATGGCGGAGGAGTTCCTCACCGTCTGTTTCAAGAGCAGGGAGGACCGGGATGCCACGTTGGAGAATAGGTTGTGGCTAGTGGCAGGCCAGCTGCTGTCCATGGAAGAATGGAAGCCGGACTTTGTTCCAGGTATCAACACAGTCAGCTGCACGATGGTCTAGATCCAGCTTCCGTGCCTTGCACTGGAATACTGGGAGCGGGAGACCATACTGGACATCGTGGCGGCGGGCTAGCTGCTGGCCCTGGACGATTTCACCATCCAACTTCGAAAGTTAGGGTATGCTAGGTTGAAGATCGAGATCAATGTTCTCGACCCCCTCAAGCTGGGCATCTTCATCCAAGGGGAGAAGCAGAGGTTCTGACAGGTCTTCGTATACGAGAACCTGCCGGCCTTTTGTTTTTCTTATGCCCGGATCGATCATGTGGAGATGGCTGCTAGCAGTCCCTCCCTGTGCTAGAGCCAAAGGAAGGAGCGGATCGGGGCCCTCTCCCCTCGCCGATGGTGGTGAAGGCTCCGATCAAGGGGTTGGTGCAAGCTGTGGTCGTGGGGGCTGAGCGGGGTCACCGGACGATGTTCGGCCCCTAGCTGGCCACCAGCCGCATCCGCCAGTCGAGGTCGGCCGGAGTCAAGGCAAGGGTGAGGAAGGAGGCCGCTCACACCCCCGAGTCGGCCTCGGGGACGACCTACTCCCACTTGAGGTCGAGCTCCCCAGAAAATCGGCTGACCTCCCCGTGTCACCACCGGATTCTGACAGCTGGCAGAAGCCAAGAAAAGGTGGCCTACAGAAGCTCTCTAGAGAAGGGGCTTTTGACCGGCAAGTCGAGGACATCTATGGATGAGGCGAGTCAGGACCATCCAGACTCAGAGTCTAGTTTGAGTCGGCCGAGTGGGGGGAGTGGTGCAAGTCAGACAGTTGACATACCGGTATTGGGCCAAGCCAGGTGAGCCGGGCTGATGAGGTTATGGTGGAGGCCATGTCCAGCCCGGGCCCGTTGAAGTGGGCCAAAAGCCCACCTAAGGAGCGAGGGGACTGTGGGCCTGTGGAGGCTAGGCTTGGCGCCCAGGGGCAAGCGACCCCCGTTTTGGGAGAGCGGGCGAGCACACCCAGGGGCGATCACCTTCATCTCCGGAGTAGAAGCCCTCCAACGGCAGCCCAAGGGGCTGGATCGTGAGAGGCCACAGGAGAGGCATCGGGTGACGCTAACCTCCGGTAAGGGGAGGTTGCTGGCCATCCTTCGCCTTGAGCAAGTGGCTCTTCGGCAGATCCAGAGGGGTGGTCTCCCTTAGGGGTGGTGGTTTCCCCTGTCACTGGCCCGGAGGTGGTGTCGAAGCCCGACGTGGTCCGGATCGCAATGGTCAAAAAGGTTCCTATTCTTAGGAGGGTTTTGGAGGTTAGGGGGCGTCGCTAGTGCCAGAGGGTGCATGTGGGGGCTCTCTTTTTCTCGGACTGAGATGGACCCAGGTGGGCCTTCACAAGGGCAGGCTATCTAGATGCTACAGCGGGCTCTGCAGGGGTCAAGCCAAGCGCACGGGTTGATGGAAGGTACGGTGAAGGCTGGAGGGGGATAGAGGACAAGGTGCAACCTCCTCATTCCACTCAGTCTGAATGAAGATCCTTTTGTGGAGCTGTTGGAGAATCAAGAAACTTTTCTTTAGCCCGACATTCAGAAGATTGGTACAACTTCATGACCCCGAGATATGTGTGATGTTCGAAAATCATCTGTCCGATGATAGTCTTCTGCATGCAAGGCAGGCCATCCCTAGATCTTTGGGGTTCTATGTTGTGGAATCTCAGGGATTATCCAAAGGTATCATTGTAACTTGGAGACTGGGGACTTGCAATCTTTATGCTTTCCATAAGTGCAACCAACATGTCACGATGGTTATTTTCTGAAGAAAGTGAGCCCCTTTGGATGGGCGATGGAGGTATAGCCAGCAAGTGATCCCCATCAGTTAGCGTATTAGAAGAGGAAAATGAAGCTTTGGTCAGCCCGATATATGCCATGGAAGTCCAGGAGGCTCTCTAGTCCTTGGGCAAAGATAAGGCCCTAGAGCTAGATAGTTTTTCTTTCGTGTTCTTTAGAAGGTCTCAGCATATAATCAGACCGGATGTGACGACGGCAGTCTAGCAATTCTTCACTATAGCTAATTCATTTTCTCGATACCACCAATTTATTTTCAATATTACTATAACACCCCGCCCATTTAAGAGTTAGGTCTGGTCCACTTGATCGGCCCAAAGTAGCCAATGGGCCAAAATGGAAAACAAAAAAAAGGCATAGGCCTATTCAATTGGAGGAGGAGATGGACTCCTTCTCCAACTTGATCTCTGATGGACCTAGGAAATTAGCTTTCACGGGCTATTGAATGGCTCCCACACCTCCCTTTGAGCCTCATCAACAAATCATTGTCCGACTATCATCATTCTTTTTTCTTCCTCCTTGATTTGCCGAAGATCTAGTTTGACTTAACCATCAGAATCATGTCTCAAACCATCTTTGGAGATGAGGTATAAAACCCCAATCCCCCTTTATCTATTTCCCTTAGTCTTCTCTTTTCTCCATTGAGCCGCTGCCCGTCAAATTCTATCGAGAACCACCGGGAATCTGAGTTGAAAATCGCCACCCCTATTTTGGAAATCAGCCTCACTTCTTTTCTTTCCTTTCAACCACCGGTGTCACCGTTGGGGCTTTCATACCCATCTTTTGTGATGGGATGTTGGAGCACTAGCTACTGGTAAGTGGACCAGAGCTCAAATCAAAATCGAGGTTTAATTCTTATTTTCAGCCATTTTTTCATGACATTTTTTTTTCCTTTGGCACGATCGCCACGGTCAACCTTTGATTGTCAGACCTTCCATGGTGTCGTCATGACCAGTGCCACCAATGGCATAGCCACTATCGGCTATAAGGCCCTCCTCTATCCTAGAGAAGGGATGGGCATAAATCCTCTATTCCGCCAAGAAGCCAAGGACAGAAAGGAAAAAGAAGGAAAAAAAAAAAAAAGAACAAGAAGAAAAAAAAATGAAAAAAATAATGAAAAAAAGAAAAAAAGAGTGAGAGAGAGATTTAGTTTTTCTCTCTTCTCTCCTTCTCCCTTTCTCTCTTCCCCACATTTTCTCTCTCTTATTCTCTTTCTTATTTCTCTCTCTACAAAGTTCCTCTCTACTTATACTTTCTCTCTCTCCTCTCTCTACGGTTGTTAGATCCAGTAATGACTCCTCTCGGTGATTTTGGATCCACTCTAGTGAAGGGTCCTGATCCACGGCCGCCGAGCAGCATGCCACTTTGATCCTTACTAGACACTATTAGATTTGGCCATCTTTGATTTCTGTTGAACCATCTGTACCCTAATTCAACTATAATGAGATGAAATTTGCTTTAATCAAATCGACCGAAGTGTCGGGCACTTCTGCTTGGTCAGCACTATGAAGGTATTGAAATTTAGGATTTTTACTTTTTGGATGATCATGATGAAATTTTGATGAATATATTTTTTTAAATATCAAGCTTTGAGAGAGAATATTGAAATTGATTGGACTTATAGTTTGGTTTTGCTTGCAAAGTAAGTAATGCTTCACTTTTTCTAGATTAATTGAAAAAATATTAAGATTATTATATTAATAAATTTTGAATCGTACTGTTCATGATACATGTATTTGATGAACAATATTTTTATTATTGAATATATTTTATTTTAGAATATTATGATTATGTATGATCTCGATATTGATTATGCTTGATCGATTTCAATATTGCATGATTTTGGCATTTTTATCCAATTGAATTATGGAAACCTATAATGACTTTAAATTTTCTACCTGACTAAGTTAAGGACCCCACCAATAGAGGCTAATATATTACAAATTGATTAGTCTTAAAAGTTATGTTGCAAGAAAATGCACAACATACTACAAGCAAATACACGGTCCTAAAGGACTTTGTTGCAAGATGATGCGCTGCACACCACAAGAAGATTCGCGGTGTTATGATCCGACTATAGAAAATATATGGTATAGCTCATGGTTGATGAGATGAATTGAATATTTTAAAGAATTGGAATTCATGAATGAAATTTGAAGAAAGATTTGATTTGCATGTCTGTACTGTATATTTGCTTATTTTCTATAAATTATTGTTTATTTATTTGCCTTATTATTTTGTTAAAATGATCATTGCCTACTAGGTTGTCTAGCGCATTATACATTTTCTTACTATTTTTATATATTCAAAGAACTAGTAGGATTTTGTTATAAGAAAGCATTGGCAGAATTTCAACAAACATTATCTTAGCTTAGCATTTATTAAGTTGATGCAATACTTTAGAATATTGTTGGATTTGTGCGATTGGCTTTCTTTTATACTAAGGAAGTTGGTTGGCTATACTGGCCTGTAACCACATGTGTACCATATAAGGAATTTTTGCCTGTCTAAAAGGTGCATCATAAATAACAACCACAAATCTGGTGACCTTGTATTCTGTGTTGGTTGCATTGTTGGTTACTGCCAACGATGTGAGATTGCTGACTTGATGGATTTGGAAAGGTGTTTGCCATAATGTTGTTGTTGCCTCAAATCTTACCCAAGATGTTGGTTTATATCGTTATCAACCATTGATCCACACTCTAAATAAGATATCAGCCTTTGTTATCTCAAGGACATAAAATAATATACTTCAAGTTGTTAGCCCAAATATTATCAGTGTATAAACTTTTTCAGTTTCTCAAGAAGATAAGATTTAGGTTCAAAATATTAGTTTTGCTTTTATTAATATATCAGACATTATTTGGACATCTTGGTCGCTGTATATCGGCCAAGATTTCAAAGTCTTGGATATTTGAACTTCAGAGTCTTTCATCCCGACCAAGATACCTATCAGTTATCTCAGCACAATCTCACTCGCTAATGAGATGGTCACGGATATAATTCACTATAAACCTTACTCTATACTGAAAACTGAACTATGTTTAGCTGGTATTTAATTTAGAAATTTTTCAATAAAACGGGGATCATTTTGGGATTCTTACCTTGGATTGTGTCAGTTTTTCTGATCTTTCCGCCCCCCAAAAGTAAAACAAGTTTGTACTAAAAAGTATAGTCCAAAGGAAACCCTACCAACCGCTACATGCATGGAATGGTAGATTGTAATATAATTTTAATTTCATCTGCTAGTTTCTTCCTTTAAGACCTTCTTTCAAAATAGTTTACATGGTTTTCTCCTAGGAATGGTCTTTTTTATGGAGACACTTTATCCCTTACTAGAAGTTGGCTCACTTCATCCCTTACTAGAAGACGATGGATGCTTTGCATATAGTGGATTTGCCTACGGAGTTCCCAAAACTGCCATTTCAGATCATGACATCAAATTTTCAAGTCACTTCTCGAGGATGCTGCGGCGAAAATTTGAGACAAACATTGTAGTTTAGCGGTGTCTACCACCCCAAAGGATGGCAAAACCGAAGTATTCTTATTGTTAGCAGAAACAATAGAAATACCTCATACGTCCAAATAACCATCTTGTGAATCATCAGTAAAACATCTCCCAAAAATCTTGAGAGTTGCAAGAATATGTTGGAACTCTAAACCAAACTACCTTTTACTTTCTTGAAGAAACAAAAGTCCTTAGATTGAATTAAATTGTCTTGAAAATGTAATGTTTTTTTTAATGTAGTTGTTTGAACTTAAGTCTCTTAGACTTCTTTTTGTAATGGACGTATAAGCCAAGTTGTTTTGCCAGAAATGTATAGAAGGTGAAGAACAGAGGTTTTTCAAAAAATTCCTTTCTAGTTTATTACAGTCCTCTGAAAAATATCAGATTCTAAGCCTTCAAATTGGTATCAGAGCTCTGTTTTTAAAAGAATGGCAACCAGAAATATTTCCGTTCCCACATACCTTCAATGGAGAAGATTATGATTATTGGAGCAACAGATTTGAAGTTTGGCTGAAAGCATTCGACTTATGGGATATAGTCGATAAAGGGTTCATTGAGCCTGAAGATGAAGAAGCATTGAGTAATGCTGAAAAGAAAGTTTTGGTGGAAAATCGAAGGAAGGACACAGATGCTCGTAACCAAATTAATCTAGCAATAGAAAAAGTGGTGTATGAAAAAAATTTTAAAGCAAAAACTTCAAAACAGGCTTGGGAGATTCTGCAAAAGGCATACAAAGGAGATGAACAAGTAAGAAATGTTCGATTTCAGATTCTGAGATCAGAGTTTGAAAAACTGGAAATGAAGGAGAATGAAAGTGTTGCAGAGTATTTTACAAAAGTT
>JAOXJJ010000263.1:14822796-14849817 GCA_025769935.1 Phoenix roebelenii | reverse complement strand
TGTATCATCATCTTATTAATTTCTTGGACGATTCATAGACACATAAACAATATGAATGAAAAGATGCCCATTTATTAGTCAATAATAATAAAGTCAAGTACAAATTTATGTCCCAGAATTAATAATGTGTCCGCCAGATTGGCTTTTAAGGCATACATCTAACATTCCACACCTCCCATCATCAAAGGTGGCTGACCCCCATCTTCTAGATGTGTGCACTCCTAATTGGAGTGTGCCATTTAGTTGGTGTTACACAAGGAAGACATCATGGTCCACCTTGCATGGTTGGTCGAGCCCAACTTAGATTCTATCCAAGTGGTGTTAAGGTTAACTCAATCCGAAATATTTTTCTAGCTGAATCTCTTCTCTTCTCCAATTAAATCCATATCTTTTTTTATTCAATCAATGAGAGAATTATCAACTATAATTTCATTCCAATTAACTTGAAGATAGATAGCACATGCTATATATATTACTGGGATAGGTAAACTAAAGTTCTTGCTTACCAATAATCTACCCCTTTAGGTCCGCTTTAATTACATATTGACAATGTGGGGATATGGAGCCCATAATGCACTACTGAATCTCTTGGTGTGTAAGATGAAATCTGTTGGTCTGCTATTTATGTACAAGCTATGTTGTACAATTTAGTCTCTTGATATAACCATCAAGCATGGCACTATTAAGCCCTTAATTATATGATTTCATGGCCTAATAGAATCCTTGATCATGTCACACATCCTTTTAGGAAAAATGTTCACATGAAAACTTTTCAAAATAATCAATTATTAATTACAGTAATCTATAAAAGTAATTATTTCCAAAAATATTTTAAGTTACTACTTATCCAAATCTGATATATCTTACCATGTCTTTGTTCTAATATGGATATGATGTCATTATGATAGTTTCCATGTTGGACAACCGACCCTCACTCACACCCAAACCCAACAAAGTCCTATACTTCCTATCAAAGAGAGTCTAAATTATCATTATCAATACACATGTTGGGCAGCAAATTTATTGACCTCCAGAATATAGCATAGTTCTCTATCCTTTAGTCAAGGAACCACTTACACATTACTGTGCCTGGTTCAACCTTTATTCTTGATGGTACTTTGTAAAGTTGATTGTCAATATTAACAACTCAATATGGTAGCACACCTGGATGTTAGTGCATGGCCTCATCTCAGTGAAAAATGAACTCCATGAAATCACTGTCCACTTTAATAGCCTTAGAGATGTGATGTCTAACCTTACTCTATCTGTAAACATATTTTGAATACCTATAAATATCCAATCCTCCCTATGGAAAAAACTCCATCCATTTGGATAAGCCTCCAAAGTACTTGTACACTCTTTTCTGGCTCTATGATCAATGTATAACATATTTCTTATATTGTTTATGATAGTACATAGAAAGAAGATAGCCATAACTTCTCGATAATTCTTGATGTTAAATATACAAATAGCTTCTAGAGCATACCTTTTTTTTTTTTTTTTTTGCTAGTATCATCCTATATTTTATCTCATTTTTATGCATTAGCAAGGCCAATAATCAATTAATTAGAATTGATGTCCGTCAAAAACAATAGCCACATTTATTTTGTCCAAATTAATGGTGTTTAGATCCCTTATATTTGTGATTGAGTTGGAGAGGTATAATTCAAATCACTTGCCATCCACGAATTGGATAACGGTAGGTTGCTGGACAAAATTACTAGACGATATACATGTTTCAACCTATCCATCACTTGCTATTGAAAGATGTATATTGACAATATGTGATTGAACTAGATCTCTCCATTATCGATAGAGACTATTGAATTCTATTTCGTGTCATAATTGTATAAAGTCATTTATAAGAAATGAAGTTAAAAAGATAAGTTTAGGTTGCATACTATAGAAAATTAAACTACAAAATAAATATCAAATCTTTGTGAAAAGATTTAAAATTGAAGATTCTAAAATTAAATCTTATATATTTAGAACATCTTTGACTTATATGTACTTTAAATGAGTATAAAAGTAAAACATATCAATTATACCAATGCTAAAATACATGATAAGATATACAAATTAAAAATCAACTTTATTGATCACACTCTAGATATATTAAAGTTCACAAGGTTTTGATGACTAGATCATATTTTATACATATTATGATACAGTAATTATCTATTTTATACATATTTGATGTTTAGTTTTGAGAACACCAAAAAAACAAGAATTTTTTTAGTTCATAAGCATTTATTATAATACAGATTCTGTTTGGATCTTCAACTTTTATGTTTTACCATTGATTTTATATCATTATCTTTTACTAAAAATTTAACATTTAGTTTGTATATATGTGAATATATATACTAAGAATTGCTAGCCCAGTTGATTGGAACCTTGTGAACGTCTCTGGGAGGGATCAGGGATTTGTGAAGAAAAAAAAATACAGCCATCTTCAATTTTTTAAAAAAAGAGAGAGAAATACAAAATCATGATTTAAAATAATCGAAAAGGACGTGAAAGGGAACAAAGGGCATGGTAAGGCCAAGGGTACTATTGGGGAAGGCAATCACCCCTAGGAGAACCCAAATTGGGCTAGGCCTCTACTCGCCCCCTCTCAGGTCTCGAACGAGTTATGAACGCAAGCTTGATAAGCGTTGACAAAAGGTTCATCCAAAATTTCATAGCAAATCCATGGTAGCCTCAAATCCGGGTACTTCCATAACTACGGGGCAAGATCTGCTATGCCTTTGGGATGTTTCTGAGGCTAGGCAATTGGGATCTGTCCTGAAAGGACCTTTTTGAAGTTATCTTTAAGAAAAATAAAGAAAAATAAAGAAAATAAGCTATCCGCCAGCAAAACAACGTGTGCAAATTTCCAGCATTGATTAAGATCTGACACAAACAACACTACATGGTCTTCAAAAAAGCCTACATAGATGTCAAAGGAAAAAAGAGGCAACGAGTATCAAATCTCTCGGTAGAGGGGGAGGCTCTCATTCTCGAAGAGGACCTTTTGGAGGATCTCTTGCTAAGAACTCCTTAGAGGCTCCTTTCATGCTTTTCTTCAAGAACTAATCTTAAACAAAAGTGTAGATTTAGGCTTAAGAAGATGGTGGGAAGCTAGACATAGAATATCTAGGCTTTGGATAGCGTAGATCTAAGGTCTAAGGTTGCTGGTAGAGTTCTTGGCTGCAGGGGTTTCTCCCGGGTTTAAAGCTAAGGGAGTAAGGTTAAGAGAGAGGAGAGAGAGAGCAGAGAGCTTAGAAGTTCCAAGGAGGGAAAGCAAAAGGAATCTTTCATTTCTCCTTTATAAGTGTGGGCCTGGTACGATGGTTGATAGCCCTTCAAGAGTGTCTTCAATATCAGAGGAATCTGGTGAATCCAAGGGTAGCAACAAGGAAAGGAATTAGTCATTACCTAGCCATTTGTGGAACAACCAAAGATTTCAACTGTTGAAGAAAACAATCATGATGTTTGGATGACCAACATTAAGATTAGATATTAAGCTGATCCGTTACGCAACAAAATATTGGATAAGTGATATATATCTATCGTGTGATTGAAGGGTTTGGGATTATCGATCGAGATACGCTAAACAACCATACAACCATTTAATGGCAGGATACCCCTTCAAGGACTTCATCATCGAATAATGGTGATACAAATGATAGATTAGGCACGTAGACATCATATCTCGGCAATGAGAATGGTACGGTGGAAGCATCTAATGTATTTTGGGTTAAAATTAGATTTACTTTAGCACCTTGAGATGTTGAGTTTTACTTTGAGTTGATTTGCTAGTTTTGTTTGTGCTGCGTTCTAGAAGACAATAATTCCTTTGTGGTGGTCACTTCCCAGCATGGGTAGAGTGGAAGTTCCTTTTAGCCTTGCACTGTTTGGATTCCAGTACTTTATTATTATTTCCTTTTGACTAGCAGTCTGCCTTACCCCTCTCGGATGCAAGACCTTGCAGTAAACCCTCTTGTGGGAAGCATGTGATTCGATAACAAGTCTGAGCTACATGAAGGGATAATATGATCCACGGTTCCTAGACTGAGGGCTGAGTAGAATAATTTCTGGGCTGATAAAACTGCAAATGGCATGCTCCCTTGGCTTCAACAAATGTAGCTAGGGACGAAAGTTGATCGAAAATCCATCCAAATCTATTTTCTATTCAAATATATTCAGATATGGATAGAAATTTAACTATTTCATTAATATCCTTATCTATATCCATATCTAAAAACAAAAAAAAAAAAAAGATGAATATAACTATGAATAAACAACTATTTGTTTCGTATCAAAATATCCAATTTTATTTGTAATCCTATTTAATTTTATATAACAACCATGAACTTTTAAGAAAAATAAATAATCATATTAATATACTAATTTATTATCTACTTCTTAATATTTTTAATTCTATAATCATAAAAAATTTAATTATATGATTTGTGTGCATATTTTTATCCATCGGAAGTTATCCGCTATCTAACTTGTATCCCTATTGGTTTAAGACAAATATAAATATAAAATTTTATATCCAACCAATATCCGTTAAACAAAATAAATATGAATATAAATATAATAATATCCGATCCATACCTTTCAACCCTAAATGCAGCAGAAATCTTAAATACATTGCACCTCATCTTTCCCGTTGTAGCCGAAAAAAATGATGCAAATAGTTGGCAGGACCATAAAATTGATATGACCTCACAAAGTAGTCAAAAAAGCACAACTCGATATTTTAAAAACTCTCTGGGGCCAACAACTAGTACACCAACCGTGATCAATAATTTTTTTGACCATGAGCGTATGATAATTTTTTTGACTATGAACTTATTATGGTTGTTGCATTCCAAAATGATAAATAGGGAAAAGGTTTACTTTCAGTCAGCACGACCATCTTTGGCATCAGGAAAATATAGCGTTACACCCCCTTGTTTTCCTTTATCCCTTTGATTATGCCTTCAGCAAGTGCATCAGCATCATAGTTCTTACCAAAGAATTTGACAAACTCCATGTTTGGGTTCATCAAGTACCTGAAAGTTGATCAGCGTAAATCAATTGTACTGGATACAACTATCATAGCATAACAGAAGATTTCGATCCATTACAGTAAATCATAGTTTGTCAGGACCCACATAAATTCAGAATTCGTCATCATAACAGGAGATGTAAACTGTGGGGCAGGCTCATGTCTTAAAACTAGAGTCAATTATTTAACCAGGTCAATAGTGGGTTCATCAAAAATGAATCAAAGCCAATTATAAATTAGACATCAACTCGATCAAAAATTTTAAATCAGATCAAAATTTAAACCCAACACAATCCTGCATCCCAAAATCAATACCAGGTCATTTTGTGTTCAGATCATGCCAAATCAAGGCCCAACTTAACATGTACACCTCATGTAGGAGATCTGAATTATGGGTCAAAGCCCCAGTCCATTTTTATCATCATACTTGTTTTTAATCCTAAAAGTGCATTGACTAAGAAAAAATAGCCAAAGGCGTCCCTTCCTGATGGCAACAATGCTAATGTGAGTTTAAGCCCTCTATTAGGGAGTCAGCGGCAGCAATGCTGTTTCCATCAATTTCCTCCCTCTCTCAATCAGTCCTTGCCCTCAAATTCTCTGGGTCCTTGCCCTAAAATTCTCAGCTGGAGGAAGAGTGTGGTGACTTAGTTAATAGAAGGGAGAGCTGTAGAGCACATTCTTGCTTGTTTCATGTCTTGGGCCAAGAAGAAGCCTTGGTTTGTGGTGGTGAATATGCTCATGAGCTACAGTAGCAGTATATGGGATCACTGATGATGTTATAGCAGAGAGATTGACAGAAATCACAGGACTCCAAAACCAATGGGTAAGGATGGATCTAGATTGGCAGCCAAACCCACAAATTCAAGGCTAGGGAGGAACACGAGCTTTTGTTATGCATGGCAGTAGAGTTTGGAAGGACCTGATATTAGCTAGGAAAAATGGTTGGCACGATCCTAACAAGCATTTTGTGCTCCAAACATACAAAAAAAAATAGGTTTTTGTAGTTCTTTCAACCTCATATTATGTCTAATGTGATCATGAAGATCACTAAAATTTTGCTAGGAGTGTAAATGATCTTATGGGAGGAATATGAGCTTTTGTTATGCATGGCAGTAGAAGAGAATTTGGAAGGACCTGATATAAGCTAGCAAAAATGGTTGGCACGATCCTAACAAGCATTTTGTGCTCCAAACATACAAAAAAAAAAGGTACTTATAATTCTTTCAAACTCATGTTGATGTCTAATGTGATCATAAAGATCACTAAAATTTTGCTAGGAGTATAAATGGTCTCATGCATTCATATTTGAAATAAACACAAGTTGATCCAAATTCAACTTGGCAAAGGCAAAGACTAAATATCTGTACCATCCCGAACAGGGCAATTCCAATCATATTGAATCGTCCCGGCGGCAGACCGAAACGGTTTCGTCAACAGAAACGAAACTCGTTGCCGAAGGAAGAAAAAAAAGAAAGGAATAGAGAGAGCGGGCAGAGAAGGGAGGGAGATGGAGACAGAGGAGGAGGGTGGCAGAGGCCAACACCCAGGCAGGAGGCGGAGGCCGCGGCCGGGTCCTCTATTTCGAACTTCGAAACAAGGGACAATCTGCTTTTTAATTTCACGATTTTTAAGTAAAATCGTCAAATCACAAAACAGGGGATCCGGCCGCGGCCTCCACCTCCTGCCCGGGCGCCGGCCTCTGCCACCCTCCTCTCTCCCTCCGTCCCTCTTCTCTCTTTTTCCCTCTCTCGAGTTCGCCCTCTCCCTCGCCTTCTCTACTTTGTCGATACAGGCACGACACGGCACGGCGCAGGCACATACCGATCCGTGCCGCCACGCAACTGGTCCGATGTCCGGTATCGGCACAGCAGACAATGGTACTAAAGTTTGTTGTACTGATTGGTACTGACCATACTGCACTATACTGATACCAAATCAAAATACGGTACAGAAAACATACCAACACTTAGTATGCCAAACTGAGTACCATACCAAACATACAAACACTGTAATAAGATGGTATTCATATAGGATCCAATACCGAGATGGCAAACTTTGATCGGTATAGATGTCTTTGATCTAGTCTCAAAATCTAGGCTAGATGGGTAGACCTAGTTAGGTGTCAATTTAGCAAAGTTGATAAAGCTTACTTGACTAAACCCACAAGACTGTGAAAAAGGATTAAATACTGACCCTTTACTATCGAGTAATTGGACATATCTTGGTCCAAAATAAGGTTTGTTGCACTGTGCCAAACCGAACAATTTCAAACGTACTAAACCAGACCAGTCAATTACCATACCAGTTTGACATATAAAATCGATTCGACCCCCTCCCCTTCCCCCATAGTGATTCAACACCTAATCCTTCTCCTCGATCATGGCTTCGACAACCCCCCCAGCTCGAAACCCTAATCCCTCATCTTTAGCGCTCGACGACGATGAGGTCCCCCAGGCCCCTAGTAAGTCTCTCTCCCTCTCTCTTGACAACAGCCTCTCCCTCTCCCCTCCCTTCCTCTTCCTCTCCCTCCCTCTCCACCCTATCAAAACAAGGAGTTGCCCTTGTTTCATTTCAAAACAAGAGATGCCTTTAATTTTTTTTGGTAAATTTTGAATTAAAATAAGCAAATGGTTTGCCAACTTCGCTCACAAAAAGTTGGCAAATGGTTTGCGGAAGTTGGCAAACCATTTTCTAATTTCAATTCGAAGTTTACAAAACAAAATTAAGGCATCCCCTATTTTAAAACGCAACAGAGGCAACCCCCTGTCAAGTTTTCGAGCCCTCTCTCTCTCTTTCAGCCTCTCTCTCTCTCCACCTACCTCTCCCTCCATCTCCCTCAGCTCCCTTCCTCTCTTTTCCTCTATCTCCTCTCTCTCCCCCTCCCTCTCCGGCTCTCCCTGTGTCGATATGTCTCAAAACAGCACTATACGGACTCATAGCATGCCGAACCGGTCCCGGCCGGTACCCCCTCCAGTATAGGTTTGGTGAACCTTCGTCCAAAACCTAGGGTCAACTATTTAGTCCCAAACTTAAGAGTGCATATTTGGATCTCGGCTCATAATTTTCATTTCTTCCAAATTGCGAAGATCGATAACATGGGATCTTCAAACTTCTAATTCCTCTCCTGCCTACATCGACGCAAATCCTCAATAGTAACTGATTTCTTGATTGCATGGAACCTTTTTTTTTTTAATAGGTAAGACATTTGTTCCTAGGACGACACCGATCCTGGAGCTTAAAAGCCCCTTCCATCACATAAAAGAGAAAAGGAGAGGGAGACCGAGAGAGATAAGAAACTGGTAGATAATTTGTGCATTGAAATTGAATGGAATGTGACGAAAACTTATATTACAATTTTTAGAAAGTCATAGTTACAAAACTTCATGTTACCTATGACGTTTTTGTCTATTCAAGAACAAAAATAACTAAAAATCAGAATTTATCGTTTACAGATTGCTGTAGATTCAAGGTATTTACAGGTTACAAAATAAGCAATTGACAAAAAAAAAAAAGTTATGAATGTAGAAGAAATCTTCCTATCAGAATCCACATAATATGTATATATGTATTCTGTTGCTTCAGAAAAATTTAGCATAACCATACTTAAGCAGAAATGATCATCACAAAAACCATTAAAGAAATGCCTGGGTTGCCAAATGTACATCTGATAAAAACAATACATTATCATGCCCACAAAAATCATTATTACTTACCCTAGATGCCAACTTATATGCTTAAGCAACAGAAACACAAAAATTATACAGCTAGCAATTGCATTCCAGAAAAATATAAGCCAAAAATGTAGGGAACTTGAACACAAAGAACAAATACATGTCAACTAATTTATAGGCCATACTCACATAACAATTGAGTGGTCAACAAGGTAATCAGAGCCCTCCTCCTCTGTCTTCATATAATAAACTCGATAAGCACGAGCAACTTGTCTTATCTCATCTGGTGTACCAGTTAAGCCTACTAAACCTGGGTGAAATTCTGCACAAATAAAAACACATAGCATTTATCTGGATGAAACAATGCCTTAATATAGACTAAAACTACATTAATCACATGCATGAGAAATATGATGGTGCAGTCTCATAGATGTAGAATACAACAGAATGAAACAATACTTAATTTGGTTCAGATCTAATTTATCTGGACAAAATCCTTGTCCTTCAGCTTCTCTGCCTTAGTAAGCAGCAAATTAGTTCAGTCCTTATTCAGATATGATCTATTATGTTATAGCAGAAACTGTATCTCGTGCATGCAGAAAATTATTGGTGAAAGAGGGGGAAAAGGTTGAAAAAAGAAGAATACAAGGAATAAAGGAAGAAAATAAGAGAAGAGAAAAGCCCTCCAGCCAATTTTCATTCTCAAATAAACTCGGCATACAATTTCCAAGAACTCCAACCAGCCAGCCACAAACCTTTTCAATAGGAAAATGCTTTAGGGTGCTCATTACTTGCACATGAGAAATTTCTCAAGCCCTCTAATTCTGACTTGGTAACTACACATTCAACCACCGCCACCGCCATGTATGGCAGCAATTTCTGAGAGTTACACCACTCCCCTCAAGCCACGTGGCAGAACTTTTCATGTGCATAAAACAGCCACAACATAGTATTACTCTTCTCAATAAATTCATCCAATCTCAAATCCTACTCAACTTAGCATTCTCATAGTTGAATATACAACAGAATCTTCATTGACTTCTAGGACTCTAAAATAAGTTATAAGGAACTAATGACAGCGGACCAAATCCCAAAAGAATATGGACTCACCAGATTCCAGTTTGACTAACAAGTGAACTCTCAGAACCCCATAAAAAATATCTCAAAAAACATAAAAATCCACAAAAATAGGAATGAAAAGCCTAAAAATTGAAAATAAATCCAGCCATCTTAATGCTTAAATTCCAATGAAATCACTGGAGTACAAAAACTGGTATACTAGGAAATCCTGGAACATCACACTTCATTATCTGAATAAAAAAAAAGAAAATATGAGTACTCTGCTCACAGCCATTGTTACCAACAAAAGAATAATGATAACACACCTTTGACATAATCATGAACTTGCTCAACAGTATCTCTCTCAGGATCCACTGAAATAAAAACAGGAACAATATCTATCCCTGCCTTCCCTTCTACAAGAAACAAAAGTCTATTATTAGAATAGAGATCCACTATATGGAAGATAAAAAAGAGCATCCATATGGGAACAAAATTTATAAAGATTGCACAAAATTAACAAATGATTCTAACAAGAATTGTCATATTTCTGTAAAACAATCAATAAGAGATAATATCTTATAATAGCAAATTTCATAAATATAGAGAACCGGCATGGCTTATTGATCTAATCCTCCCAAAACTGAATATTACTTTCTGTCCCTCATCAATGATCTTGTTTCCATAAATTTTACTCTCAATACCTATGTTCTGAAACCAGCAACCAAGACTAAACCCTTCTTTTGCGGAAAAAAGGTTCGAGTCACAGGTCACTAGTTTGACCATGGCTGATTCAACTAGACAACTGGCCCTCAATTATCCCTTGAACCCAACTCTTGTCTACCCTTCTATTCTCAAATGTATTCTCCGCTCTCACTTCTCTATTTTCCAAATCTGAGAGATCGATCCCTCCACCTAAGACTCCACCAGAACCTAGCTTCTCATCCATTGTGAACTCAAACCACTTTCATTTCCTCTGCCTCAACTCCTCCTTGCTATCTTACCTCCCCTCAATTAAAGCCTAGAGCCCTCAACCCCTCTCGGCTCTATAACCTTAACCCCCTTCAGCCTCACCTCCCTGGCACCAACACTCAACCCCCTCTAGCAGCTCACTTTACCTAGACACTGCACCATTCCCACTGCCACAATGCCCTCCGATTGAACAGCCTTGATCCCCTCCAGACACACTACCCAAGCACAAAAGAAGATCAGGATGAAGAAGTGGAAGAGAAGCACCACTGAATCTCATCAATCATCGTTGATCTTCTCAATCCAGTGCTTCAATAAAGGAGATGACGAGATCATCAAATCAAGATTTACGGTAGAAGAAGCAATTAGATTTTCCTTTTTCCATTTTTTTTCTATTAATTCAACTGGCTCAAATTAGCCAATGCCTGGAAGGTTTGAATGGTTGAACCACTGGGACAGATGGTTTGGATGGTTTTCAGCCAAATAAACGTTTGGACCCGATCCAACCTGACCTGGCTCGCCATGGTTGATGGATGACATGTCAAACGAGTAAACCAATTTGGGTCTCAAAACACTATTCAGAAGTAGTAGAACCAGTGAATCACACCATATTCTTTCTCAATAATCCAAAATTATCTAGCATTTGAGATCCTTGATAAGTTTCTTGATCAATGACTCAAGCGACATATCCGATTCTCAATCCCCGTCTCCTACTACACACTGTCTCATGTATCTTGATTGATCATCCTCAATCTTGGTAAGATCTCCTAATTCATCTCTTTTTTAAACCTTTTCCTTGTCTCCCATTTAGTTACTTATTAGTTATGGAACTAAATCCTGGCATGCCTCTTCTGTTATTCGTTTTCCCTCCTCTACACCCTTTTACTTGCTTTTAACTTTCTTCTACAAATACTTAACAAAGATATGTTAACCACCAAGATGCAATGATAAATGAGATCTGGCATTAGAAATCTTAGAGAGTATTATTCAATATACCAACTTTTCAGAACACTGAAGTCAACTCCCTAAATTGACATGTGAGAATCAGATAGGGCTGAGCCCATATGAAAGCGGAAGGGTGTAGACTTGGGGGATTTGCAAAGTGAATGTATTAAGTATTTCCCTTTTCTAAAAAATAAATAAACAATCTATTAGTAAAATTAAATATTAGATTTTAGTAACACTCATAAAAGTGTGAAATGTATGTACATACCTAGGTGCATATGCATATATCCATGTACATAGGTATGTATGCAAAAAAAAAAAGTTTAATTCCACATAGCGCTAACACTTCAAGCTTTTTCCTGTTGATGTAACATGAAAATCAGCAGTCCCACTGGTAGCATATGTATAGAAAATAGCAGCAGCAACAACAACACTGATAGCCTTTTTCATTTTGAAAGCAATGAACAGTTTGTATGGACCAAATGCAAACAATAGATGCAACACTTCTCAATTAATAACTGAGGTATATAATTGAGGCAGTGCAGATATGGTAACATGCAACTAGTTATCTTCAAGATAAAATAACCCTCTTGATGAAGATGACAGCATGATCCATTTTCCAAATGAAGATGCCAAATAAGATACCAACAGCAAACTCAGCCATCTATTTACAGATTATCACAATATTTTCTACTATGATAATTATTTCAATGTACCAAACTGTAAACTTCCAGGACTAGATGTTGAATTATGACAAAGCAACAGACCTTAGGTTCACCTTGCAAAAGGGATGAGAAGACCATGGAGATACCAAAATTGTAGAAGCATGTCACAAACTATTCTTCGATTTGGACTGTTATCAACTAGAGCAAATATAAAGTTGCTTATGCTTGTTTAAAACACTTCTATAGAAAGACAATGTAGCTAAGTTTATCTGCTAACCATAACACAGTTTTTCATCAAATGTGAAATCAAAGAAAGGACAAATATTCATCATCACTATCCTAGAGTAGGCAATATCACGTCATGCTTTATGGTGGCACAATCATCTTATTCCAATATTTTGGATTTTGTGTGCATCAAATGACATCAACTTACTTATTTTATCGACTGCAGCAGCCAGTTTTTGGAGTTCATCGGGGCATATATCAGGACAGTGCGTGAATCCAAAATATATCAGCGTCCACTTCCCCAGAAAATCCTTTTCGGTAACTGATTTTCCATCATGGTTCACGAGCTTGAATGCACCACCAATAGCAGCAGTTCCTACAGACGGCCCTTGTTTCACCACACTGGATCCAGTCTTCAGTTCTGCAAGCACGAAAAGAACCTAATAGAAATAAACAAAATATGAAAAGTTGACACTTTTTTTGATAAAAAAAGGTGGAGAGAAGAAAAAAGGAAGCAAGAGAAGAAGAGAAAGGAAGAACTTTGAAAATGAGAGAAATGAATACAAGAGAAAGTGGGTTTCTTTCTCGGAGAAAGTGGGTTTCTTTTCACTCTGAATCTACCGCTTTTGGAGAGAGTCAAATGCGGGTTAGAGAGAAGCCTCCTCTCCATTTCTCTTCCCTCTATATTTGACCTTCAAAATGAGGTATTCTGACTCAATTTTCTTTTATCTCCTAACCAAATGAGGGATACTGACATTCTCTCCTTTCTCTTCTCTTATGTACAAATCTCTCGATCCAAATGACTGAAAAAGAGATCTAAGAAATTGCTATATTAACCTATACCTGTACTTTGAAAAGTTGAGGAATAAAGTTGATATCTTCGGATGCTAAATAAGATGAGGCGTAAACCTCAAGGCATGAGGCATCAGTCTTATTGATTCCTTTTTTAGGAAAAAAGAAAGTTAGAAAATAACAAAAACAATGGGAAATCAGACAAGGTAAAGGGTGTCACTATTATGTTTGAACTTGGCTAGGAATTTGGGATGGACCACATAATTTACTTGTCAAATGTTCATAAATCAATAACTGAAAAGCATGTTTTACAATCCATGGGTGAAGTCGTGCAAACTTTTATTTAGTTGTGGAAACTATCAAGGTTTTACTGATATGCACAACCTACAAGGTGTGCGCCTCACATAGACCCATGGTCTGCCGTACCGGTCGGTACGGGTCGGTACCAGCAGGTACATACTGGTACCGGATCCTACCGGTACGATACAACTACATATTTCGATACCAAACCGTACCGGCCCGGTACCGGCCCGTACCGAATGGGACTAAAAGCCAAAAAAATTGGAGCCAGAAAGGACTGGTCGGTTCGGACCGTACCGGCCCGTACCGAACCGGTACCGACTCGAACCGACCAGTCCTTTCCGGCTCCAATTTTTTTTGGCTTTTAGCCCCATCGGTACAGTACTGGTTCGGCTTGGTTTGGTTCGGTACCGTACCGGTATCGATGCCCACTGGTACGTCGGTACAGTCGGTACCGCGTACCTTACATAGACCTATTATTATAATATTAATCACAAGATAAAGCCTCACAAATAAGCCTCAAGGCATTCTTCTGGGGCATTTTCTTCAGGCATAAGGTAGAGGTATGCCTCAGAAGCAACATTAAACAATGGAGTGCAACTTAAAATACATGCTTAGTCGATCCCGTATTTACCACTTTATGGTATCTCTTTATGGATGAATTTAAAATATAGTCTTTCATCTTTACATGGTTTTATACTAGCATTTATGAATGTTGCATCATGCACATCAAATACCAAATTTACTGTATACATTTTGCGCTATGCCCTCATGGGAAGAGTATGTTCTCAAATAAAAGAAATGATCTCCAAATATCTGGAAATGATGTGATATACTAAGTAGAGTACGCATCATAAACAACAAACTAAAGAGGATGGATTTGCCTATTGCATCATGACATCAGCTTCTAAATGGTAGCACACTAAGAGGTAAATCATCTCAGTTGTGGAATCTTCAGGGCTCATATACTTGGACCAAAAAAAGGGAGCAACTCTAGAAATTACACACTGTTATTTTGTAGCTGCTTCAAGTAATCTCTAGGTCTGGCAGGCATAGATAAAACCAAGAAATTGCATCTTGGTTATGCTTACTTAGAAAGTCAGGGAGGCAGTCAATCCAACAAGTAGGAGGAAGTCAGGGAGGCAGTCAATCCAACAACCTCGAAATATTTAGAGTACTAAAAATCACCTTTAGATCGATTCTGGCATTCTGAACATTAGGGATTTCAGGACTCAGATATTCTGAACCTTCCCACTTCCCTAGTTCTACTAGGCTCTTCTTGGTGCATTCCCACCCATTCCGGAGATATCACATGGGCACATTAAGCATGCATCACAATAAGTTACTCTGAAGACTAGTAAGAAGCTAGGATGGTATTAAAGATCACGCAATTTAAAAGTAAAAGAGAAATAAAAATATAAAACAGTAACTTTCAATGATGTAACATTGATATCATACCTACCATGCATCTATCATCACCTCAACAGCTAGCAAAAAATCTTGATGGTATTCAGGATATCAAACTAGGGAGAAGGCATAGAATTAAAACTTTAAATTTACAACTAAAGGAGAATTGACTACATAACATTCGAACTCTCACATTGATTTGACAATGCAAAGACTAACATGATTAATTTCTTTTCTATTAATTAACTTTTTGACGCAAAATAAATCTAATTGGAAACTAAACTTTTATGCATGGAAACATAAAGAACCAACAGCAGCATTTACCAAGAAAAATTGTTACACCTTATCCTATTAATCCTAACTTTGAGAAGAAATCAATAAATTGATCTCCACCCAAAGATAAGATTCCTATTCCTACAATCCTACTCACCATAGTAATCTACCTTCAATGTGCCGTTTCTTCTCCTTGTCATAGTAAACTATCAGTCCTCCACCAGTCATAATAAGCAAAAGAAGGCTCAACCATGAGACGGGCTGCAGGATCAAGACATCAAATTATTACTTCGGAAGTTTAAGCACTCAATTTCATGAAAAATAATGCTGGATCTTCAATTCTGAATTTAAACTATATTTGTACATAAGATATTTGAATTGTCTAAAAGACACCAAAAGAAAACATCTGTCATGAAATTTAATTGATTAATAAAGTAAATGCATAGGGGCTGTTCATTGGTGCAAAGGCAAAAGGTTTCGGCTGACAAGCGTAATGGCATGGGTTCAAGCCCTAGGCAGCCACTTTGCGACAAAAAATGCTAAAGGTTAGGTTGTCCCCAATTTGCCCCTCCCAAGATCTCGGATTGCCAAGACCATAACTAGGTAATGTACTTTAATATAGTAAATTCATGGCTTTTAAAGGGAAAAATATACACTTAAATAATTATTAATAAAATGATTTGCACACAATTTAACAAGCTTATAAAATTAAAATTTAGTAAATACTTCGATTTTTGTTTTCTGAGCATTTAAAAAATAACAAGAGAGTTGACTTAATCTATTTAGCGATGGCTTCCAAGATCCTATTTTACCATTTCAACATTTTTTTTACTACTTGTATTTAAACCTTCTATGATATATTTCAAGCAACCCTATGTTCTCTAGTGATGTGACTCTTGCATCTTGTCTTACATAATCACTTATCGTATTGCATTTTTCCTCTAAATTGTTACACCAACATAACAGTACATATCTTCAAGTACGCTCTTAACAACCAAAATTTTTACAGATTATGATGATGCATAACACTTTGGACATGTACTTACATCTGATCCACCTTAATCCAATCCAATTTGAGACATAAAATACATACCCAGGTTAGGACCTCCCTCCATAAATGAAATACAAAACTCTCACTTCTTACAGGTATTCATCACATTTCCCTTGCACCTGTAAATAACTAAACCACATCCTTATATACAGAATTGGCTGGCCTAACTCCGACATAGCTCTAGACCAACTTTGCTCATGATCTACCCCATTCTAAAATTCTGAAGATCCCATATTTATGTGCAAAGTAGAACTCATACACCCCCAAGATGATGTGAATCAACTAAAGGATAGTGCAGTGAAGTCTATGAAGGAAACTAGGAAAGGCATGAACACAAGAAAGCATGGGGGAAAAGTTGGCAATGTGTTGGAGTTTGCTTCCTTCTGCAGAGCAGGAGTTTAACGAGTGATGATATCATTTGCAATATTGAGACTAAAAGTCGAAAAAAAATCTGAGATCATATTGAATATATGAGCCTAACTTGGTACATAGCTTAAGGAATGGTGATCCAAATTAACAGAATAGACCATAACTTGAATTGCAGAGGATGTACTTAAGGGGAGAAGATTAGAAAAAGACACTACAAGCAGGGAAATTTTTGGCAATGCTCCAAATTGACATTGATAGGACCTTACAAGTCCTCTAACATATAAGGGGGATCTTTCTGGAACAAGCAGGTTTGCTATAAGAGGCATGACCCTCCAACAGATTGAGTCTAGGTTACTTTGGCCCACACAGTGAAAGCATTATATCAGATAAAATATAAGAGATTCTTCCCTATTAGGAAATTAAGAAAACTCAGATTTCCACATCTCTTCCAAGATTGCTATATCTTTTCAAGATTTAGGTGTTGCCAACATAGAATGCAGAAGCGATCTCTTATTAAAACTTGTCAAATATATAGCTTAATTTAAGATTTCTGACTATTTCTCTCTGCATCAAAAAAACAAAATCAAACTCTAGACCAATCTACAAACCTTGGCAAATAGTTCCATCAAAATGGTGATAAGCTGCCAATTCCATCTTTGGAAAATGCTTGAATCGAGTTTCATTGACAAGAAGCTTTAACAATCAATAGCACATATAGATTGTTTATTTAAAAAAAATGAAAAGAGATATTAGTAACACCTTGAAGTTGAATTAGTCTGCAGCTTATCAAAAAGAATGTACTCTTTAAGAAAGAAAACCCCTAATAGACTACAGACTTTGGTTATAAGACCAGGCACCCATCTTCTTCATCAAATTTAAAACATAAAATGGAGGGAGGGGTTTTCCATGCCA
This sequence comes from Phoenix roebelenii, assembly GCA_025769935.1. Taxonomy (NCBI): domain Eukaryota; kingdom Viridiplantae; phylum Streptophyta; class Magnoliopsida; order Arecales; family Arecaceae; genus Phoenix; species Phoenix roebelenii. The sequence continues at coordinate 14,832,135 of JAOXJJ010000263.1, read as the reverse complement.
CCTGGAAACCTGAACCTTCAACTTAACCAGCGATTCTGGTGCTTGGAGCACAAAATTCTGATCCTATAAGCTGCTTGTAAGAAAATTTTATTTTTCTAAAACTTGTAAGTAGGCCAGTATTTATATGATTGGGAGACTGTATATGGATGGGATTGAAATAATATATCGATTTTGACTTTAAAAAGCAGTTAAATCTTGCTCCAAAGAAGACATTAGTTATTCTGAAAAAAAAACTACTTCAAACCATTATCCCGAACCAAAAAAAAAACACGAGTATATATGATCAAGATCCTCCATGCTGCAATGCATCACAGAGCTGCAGCTTGGGGATTTTATTAGATTTAATTTTAGTTATCAATTTTCTGTATTTTCTTTTTATTTCTGGTTATTTTCAGTTTTAGTGGTTTATTTTGGATCCAATGGCTGAGATTAAAGGATCTCAATATCCATCTATAAATCTGATAAGGCTAATTCTGTAGTGCATTATTATTCACAGCACTGCTCATGCTAGAGTAACTGTGAACAATAACCATGCCTTATAAAGTAGACATGAATTAGTTTCCATCTTGTTACGAAAAGGGACTCTTAGGTTTGATGTAACAATGTTGGATGATTGCTTGCTGAAGAACATGAACGGAGTATCAGCTTTTTTTTCCCTTTTCTTGGTGAGAAGCTGTAGAACAAGCATGATGCATACAATCCTACATGTGATATTTAGGTTCCGGAGTATGCCCAGTATTATCATCCCTCTTTATTGTATTCTTCTTTCATTCCTTTATTCTAGTCATTATTTGCTTTTCTTCTAATCTTCTTTGATCAATACATACTTTTAACTTCCCTGGATCTTTTATGCCATATATAATCAGATCTTTTCCAAAAAGAAATTCTAGCAAACTTTTGATTTTGGCTATTCAATTGCATAAAGCCCCTAAAATCCAATTCGAGCTCTAAAATTCTAAACCCTAGCTTACAATCCTAAACCCCTACGAATTCCCTAGAGTAAGCTCTAAAATGATATAGGATTTGGCACTGGTATTGAAATCGATCCCCTCACCTCGATACATCATTACATAGTGCTTCAATATGAATTCTATCCTTCAGCAGAAAGGACAAAGTCAAATGTCTCTAAATACTACAAAGATGAATACCAAATTTTTCATTAATTGGTTTCAAATAAGGCACATTTTCAAAGCATTGATTGTATAAAAATGCTAAGTATCATGTACCATGATCATGCCGATCAAGGGCCATCATGGCACACGTACAATGTCATGTTGTGCTCATACTAAGCAAGCACTAGGACAAAGACATCATAAAAAGATTCACAACTAGTGCATTCAAAGATTTGCACTAGCACAGAGAAATACATTTACACCTACTTTATTTTGTTTTAAGACATAAGTGTTTTTCCTTTTGCTTTATACTAATATACGGACATCAGGAAATGTTCAACATAAATATTGTAGTTCTTAAATAGATAGAAGAAATGTAGGATCATAAACCTAAAGTTTTGTGATTGTTGTAGTTTTGCATGTGTATTGAATAGCTTGGAGTAATTTCTTATGCAAATTGGCATTAGACAACAATTTTAAAAATAAAAAATTCAGGATAAAAAACTAAAATGTAATAGGTAAATATATTTATACATTTATAACATTCAACATTTTAAGCATTGTATAAATATTAATGACATGAGGCAAAGCTTATATCTCAGCAATCGCATGGGAGGCTTATATATCATTGGATTCCATGATTTTTAACTTTGATCTAATGTAAATTGATGGTCTTTTGTTATTATCAATAGATGAGTGCTTCAAATCTCCATTGGAAGAGAAGAAAGAAAAAATAATGGGGCAGAGTTTCATACCATTAAGAGTAGAAACAGAGGCTGTTTAGGATGGCCGGTTATAAGTTTAAAAATGGCAAAGTAGGTCACAACATCGCACCACTATGTATGCGCACAGACCAATCTGTAATTTATTGATACGCATCCATATATGGTGATAGGCATCTATCGGCACATTAATCCTTCATGTTTCCTACAAGGAGCAAATCAGCACTGGAGCAATTTCTCTATTAACCAAATTTTATTAATATGCATTATCAAATGATTCTTCATGCCATCTGCATTGTTTATTGCCTATGAGGCAGGAAAAGTACTAGCAATGCAACAGTTTGAAGATTTCAGTTCAAAATGACCAAGCTAATTTTCTGAGTTGGATAGTACAAGATAACAAAAATGGGGGGAGAGCCTATAAAACTCTTGCATGAGCCTACACCTAGTCTGTTTTAGTATTTTAATTAGTAGGCTAGTGACCTATGTTTTTAAAATAGAGTCGAAAAAGTCCACATGTTCTACAAATGAACAATTGGGTAATAAAACCAAGCGTAAATTGTAGTTGGAAGCAAGGGATGAGAAGAAAACAGAGAAGAAAAGGTTGTCAATCACATCAATAATGCATTGGCTATATATTGCAATAAGCCAGCATGATAAGGACATCAGATGGTAAAGCATAACCTATCTTTCTTTCAAAGATTTTGTCCATATTGTCTCAAAAAAAGTTTCAAATTGGTTTTTTGGCTCACTGTCTATGCCTTAGAAATGAATGGAGCTTCGTATAGCAAACAATACCTTCTCCTTTATTTACATAGACTCTTTCAAAGTCTTGAAGCTTTGAGAGCTATCCCAACAAGATAGATCTCCCTACACACCAACTAGCTTTGTAGGTTTAACAGCACGCCTTGGAGATGCCTAAACTAAGGATGCAACTTTAATTTACAGAATAAGTTTTTGGTTAAGTAATAGTCATAAAACAATCATAACCATATATTGAATAAAGCATGCTGGTTTGTTTATGCTAATGACTCTTTGAAAGGAGAGGATATTTAAACCATAGAAACATTTGCTTCAGAAAACAAGGCAACACTATGGCATGCAACTAGTCATCTGCAGTTTCCTATTAACAATCGGCTGAGCAAGCAAGATTGGAAATGTGACTGTTCCAATAGCTGCATCTCACATCCTTATAGCTTGACTGTAAGTAGATAAGTGGAGAAAATGTTCCAAGAAGAAAATGTTTACACATTCTAACACAGGAGTAAAGTACAACATTGCAACTGACAAAAAGAAAACCAGAAGATTGTTTTGCTCACGGGCATAGGTTGAATCTTTAATATCAAATTCTTCCTGACCGACAAATTTAAGCATGTGGAATCGATTACTGCATAACTGTTTTTCCTGAGAAACAAAAGCAGCTGCACAAATAAATAACAGAACTGTTGCAACTTTGATCCTTTAGCAGGATAGCTGTCATTTTCTCTGGTGAGGCTAAAGTCATGTTCCATGTATGACAATTAGGAACTTAATTTGGTCCTTTATTTAAGCATGGTGATATAAATTTTTAAAATGGATTATAACTTAAGTTGCAAAGACCACCCATTTATCAGTAGAAGATGGCCCTCCAGTAAATATGAGAACCTCACAAGCTTTCACCATTAGTCCTGTCTGAGAAAAGGTGTATTGGCTAGTCCCTTTGTAAACGCAAGGATGTCGCATTTTTGCAGCAAGCAAGTATATCAACATTTGATAAAATCACATGAAGTATCAAATTCTAACAAAAATTTATTTCTTCTTTCTTCATTGGAGACAAATAGTTCTTCTTTTCTTTCAGTCCAGTAGTCTTTTTTCTTTAAGTAGGGGAAGTACAGAAGGAATTTGAAACGTATGGAGAAAGGCGGGCATGGCCTTTGCCAAACTATTAGGGCATTTATAGAAGAATGTTGATTGTTGTAAAATTAAAGAAACTAAAAGAGATAATAAAGTTTTCTCCTATTTAAATCAAACCTTTTCTCGCTTTACTTTAAAATAAGCATGTGACAGTTTTAGTTACCCCTCCTCGAATAGGCTTCTTAGTAGGACCAGTCTGATTCGATTCCCCAGGCCCTTTCCCTTCATGAAAAGCAGCTGTTGATGATATTTTCACACTGGCATTATCTGAAGATGCAGCAGCACTGGCTAGATGGCGATAAGAAAAAGCTGAAGTTTCCCTCGCAGTTGACAAATCAATAAACTGTGAACATAAATCATTATTTAGAGAGATGCCAAAGAGAATAGAGAAAGTATTTCCAATTGCAAGAAGAGAAATATGTATCCAATTATAGATGATGATGACAATGAGAACAAAACTAATGAGAAACATGCTAGAAAAACTTTATTTTATGTCATTCAAAATATTATGAAAATGTAGCAGATAACTCTTTCAAATATAACATCTCCATAAATAAAAGTGGATAACACTCTAAAATATAACATCTCCATAAAAAAAGAAGCAATCTAATTGTCAGTAACAAATGATCAAAAAATCATCTGAAACTCAGATGGTGGGAATGATGCCCTGATCTAGAATTTACCTGATATCTCTATTAACGCTATCTTTGAGAAGATCAAAGTTTTGGTACAGCCAAACCACCAGGTTCTGCCAACCTTGACATAAATCAAGCAAGATCTTTTACTTGAAGCTTGTATTTTTCAACAACAATAGACATATTAAAAGAGCATTAGTGCATCCACTAAACCAATAGATTTTTATGTGACTTCCTATTTGAGTTTTCCATGTTTCTTTTCACCCTTCTTCCTCTCCATTTCCTCATTTTGTCTTCTAGTGGCAATGGGAAAAAGAAGGTACAGACAACATAAGGCTGCCCAACATCATTCAATGCATATATGGCTCAAAAAGATCCATAGCAAGCTGAACTTATGGGCTCACACCTCCTATGAACTAGTCCTATACTCGTTAAGCTGATACTGATGCAAACTCACTATGAATAAGTTTTTACACTCTACTTCATGAGACAATAAATCAAAATCATAGGGGAAAAATCAAATGGACAAAAACAGTTTTAGAAGAAACAAGGATCCTAGTGTAATACATCCCCATTATAAAGCAAATGTAACAATAAAAAACTTTCCAGAAATATAGAAGAAACCCCCCAGGCAACAACATTAGGGCGCTTCACTCAACTAGGAGAAAATGCTTGACATGAAGACATCACCAACCTTTTTCGTACGGTAACTTTAACATTATTAGAAACTTTTCTAACTTCTTACTTGCAGACTTGTACCAATTTTCATGGGGAGTTGGAGTACTATTCCATTATTTTATACTCCCCATGCTAAGGATGGATAGTTTTAACCCTTAAGGAATCAACCAGCCCACCAGTGGAGTCAAAGGCAAATGGTAAAACACTTGATCAATTCTTTCTAGAAAAAGGGAAAAAAAAATGTGATGTAGAACCAGGCGTGATAAGTGACACTAACAAGGGTGGCCAGCCAGCATTATCAAAATATCATGGTGGTAGGATTGCCCCAAATGCATAATATCAAAACATAGGATAAACAAACAAGGATCGATCAGTCAAGAACATATCCAGTCTATTAAAGCACCAAATATCATCAATTTCTTAAGTGGAATTTATGGTCTCTTTTGTTCTTCATATCTCAATCATCCAACCATCCTAGTTGTGGAATGATTATCAATGGATATATGTTCAAGCTCGTCACTTAGCACCCTGTTGTCACTGGCTCCAAAATCAAATATATGAATTTCTTGAGAACACGGCACCATGTTAATATTAACCAACAAGGAGAGAATAACTCAAACATCAAAATATATATATATATATATTCATGGAATTCCAATATTGCGACAAGAAAGGAGTCAGGTTTGTGGGGCTCAAGGATAACAAAAGATGGAATCCAAACCCAATGAAGATAAATGGCTGAATAAGTTTAGAATGGATATAAAGGATAACATATTAAGGTAAAATTCATAACAGGAGGTTGGTTTCAATCTGACAATTAGAGGTTCTTAGAGCATCAGAAGTGGAAAATATGATGAGAAAAGAAACTTTTTATCCCTAGGAGACACATAAAGGCTCCTCTAATCACTTGGAAGAGAAAATTTTAACTAAAACATTCACAAAGAGGTCCCTTAGCCTCCTATGAAAATGATGGAGAAAAAGATTTACAAATTTCGGAACACCATGGAACTCCATATCCAGAGACTTCTGAAACCAAGGAAAAAAACAGTACGACACTAATCTAATCTTACTAGTACGTGGCATCCAGCACAATGATAGTCAATAAAAACAATCTGAATATCCAAAAAATCAAAACAAAATTAATACGCAACAATGTTACTCTTAAACACAAGATAAGCATAAAAGCTGTAATAGGAAAGATTAAAATGGCACAGTGACCTGAGGATAGCTTGCCCTAGTTATTGATCTGAAGAATCCTCGAAAGACCCTAAGCCCGCTCATCATTCTTAAGAAAACCTGCAGGAACAGATAGAATTAGCACTTCTTGTATAAGATACACTGAATGACTTCACACAAACTAAAAAAAAACGACATTATAAACCTTGCAACAAATAAATAGAAAAAGAGAGAAAGTGAGAGGTGGACGATTTTAGAATGGAATACAGCAAGGAAAAAAATGCAAGCAGATCATCTGGCGTATTTTAGGTTAGACAACTAAAGTTCTACAAGCATAATGTAGTTCTGAATTCTGAAATTACCCAATATTGAACCCTTATTCATCAATTAACTAAGACAAGCCAACACAAGTTGCTATTATCAATCATAAAGACCGTTCACTTTTGAAGGATATATTTCACATTTCAACTTATGTTGCACGTGGCAATTAGCAAAACCAATAATTTCAACAAGCATGGAGTAACCAGGTCATCATGATTTGGACTCAAGAATTCGATAATCTTATGATTTCACCATGTTAATCTTAGTTGTTCAAATTAAACCTCCAGCCTTTGCCAAACAAATTCAGACCTCCAAATCCATAAGAATAGCAAAAGTACAAGTTTCCCAGGATGGAGATGATGCAGCCAAGAAAATCACTCCCTTATCATCTTGGAAGCAACAGGTAGGCTACTAGACTCTTGATGTAATCAAAGCTCTTTCTTTGGTTTAATGGAGAGGGATCGAAGAATGGCTGCAAGGAACAGATATTGTTTTTCATTTAGATATTTTATAGAACAGTGTACAAAGTTCCCAACTCTGTTTCAGAACTAATGACAGCAATTTGTCTGCGGAGGAAGTATTTGGACTCCCGAAGTAATCTGATCACATCCACCTCTTCTGAATGGTATTTGTTAAATATTCTATGCTAGAGCTTTTATCTTCAGCTAGTTGATCTAAAATTTGGCGTATGTGTACATAACAAATTGAGAATCTCATACCTCTGTTTAGTCTTTAAAAAAATTCCTACGGTCGAATGGTCATACATCAACACAGCACTCCACCTCGTTTCATTAATACAAATAGAATGAAAAATCTGACACGGAAAAAAAATGCAAGCTTCAGTTTTTTTTTCAGAATAAGTTTCATCTCATCCACTAATAGGCTTTAATTCTGTCATCTAGTACATATTTGTTGGATACTTGGATTCAATGGCTGTTCTTAAAAGCAAATGATATGAAAGGAGATAACATAACAAATATTATCTCATAGGTGTGCATAAAATCCTTATAACTGCTGAACAGCGTTGTGTTACGCCTGCCCACCTTCTCTTAATGGTTTCATTGATACGGAAATACGAAAGAAAAACACTGTGACCTCTGCGAATAGTATCGTTACCTCAACCAAAAACACTGTAACCACTGCGAATAACAGAAAATAGCGCAAAAGCTCCTGTTTCCTCTAATCCAAAGCCCAAATCCAAGGAGACAAACCGGCGTTCTGCGCGGAGGACGCTCAGATTAAGATGCAAATCCAAGAATTACCGCCAAACCCAGAAACGGAGACGAAGAAAAAGAACAAGAAGACGACGACCAAAGCGAGGAGAAATCCCAAAGAACGAGGGGAAGATCTACCCTTAGGGACCTAATGTAGAGCTTACCACGACGATTCCACTTCTCCAACAGTTTCAGACGATGGGAACAACTACAAGAACCGCCATGGAACGAGGTCTGGAAGGAGATCGTCGCCGCCTAGAGGAGTGGCGGGGCTGCGGTTGACAGCGTAGAGGAATAGCAGGATGGCGCGGCGGTGCTGCGGTTCACGGCGTCACGGCGGGGACGGATGCGTTGGAGTTAGGATGAGGGTTAGAATGAGAGAAGAAAAACAGAAGGGAGAGGAATGGCTGCCATGGTTAGAAGAAGTGGTGGAGAGGGACGGAAGTAGGAGACTCGACCCACCATAAATGGGTTTGAGTTTGGCCTAAACATATTTGGATCGTAAACAGATTCAAATAGTAAACATATTTATTAATTAGGTCGGATACGAATTTTATATGTCTGACCTATATACTTCGTTTAACCCGTTTAATTTTTGGGCTGATAGACAAGGGTCACAACCCACAAAGCCTAGGGCCGGCCCAACTCCCCACCTCAGCTCGTTTTAGTTGCCTCGGCCCAACACACCACGTCGGCCCAATTTTATCGTGTCCACGCAGTCTCCAAGTCATAGTCCGCAACTTGCCGACTTCCCGAGTTCTCGTCTTCTACTCTTCTCCTTAGGGTTAAGACTTGGGGTTTGTGCTGCGCCGCCTGAGCTCCATTCAGCTATTCCCTCCCTCAGGTCAGGCCTCAGTCTCTCTCGAGTCTCTCCCCTCTCCTCTAGACCTCCGCCTCTGCCTCCGCCCTCTCCTCCTCCGTGCCGACAACTTTGGCCTCCCCGTCGACGGCGATCGTGGCGGCTTGAGGACCACACTCCACCATCCACGACTTCTCCTTAGTTAGGGACTTAGGGTTAGGGTTTGTGTGCCCCCGAGCTCTATTCCCTTCCCCAGTCTCTCTCGAGTCTCTCCCCTCTCCTCTCCTTCGGATTCTTCGCCTCCCGAGCCCTCTCCTCCGGACCTCCGTTTCTGCCCTCTCCTCCCCTATGCCGACAACTTCGGCCTCCCCGTCGACGGCGACCGTGGCAGCTCAACGGGTCCTGAGAACCAAGGTTGAATGGAAAAGCTCATAAAGAGGTCGGATCCTCTGCTCTACTGAGGTAAAAAAGATCTATCTTTCCTTCTTTCTTCCTTTGATATTTCAATCTTTCCTCTCTTCTTCTCTTTCTTTTTGAATGCTGGTAAAACCTTTAGGTAAGAGTTTCCAAAGATTTATGAGCTTTGATCCTCTTAGTAACTGTTATTGCTTAACTGTTAGTAACTGTTATTTACTTTTTTTGAGGAAATAATAGTAAGATTTATGCTTAAAGCTTTGATCCTCTTAGTAACTGTTATTGCTTAACTTTGATCAGAGTTTCCGAAGATTCATGTTTTTATTATTTTGTTTTTTTGCAGTGCATTTACAGTGACTTTCTAACTATTTTTAA
>JAOXJJ010000263.1:14796629-14808790 GCA_025769935.1 Phoenix roebelenii | reverse complement strand
TATCCTTGTTCTCTAACAAGCACCTGCACTATCACTCCAGTGTTCCTACACTGTGGACTCGAGACTTGTCTATCCAAAAGGATAGTGATCTGTGCAATAATCTCATCGGATCAATCACCGTTCTCGTGATGATCCATCGATCAGGAGCATTCAGGAATTAATCACCAATGACACATGGCTCAAATTTTAACTCTTAAGAATATGCATCATCATCTTATTAATTTCTTGGACGATTCATAGACACACACAATATAAATGAAAAAGATGCCCATCATTATTCAATAATAATAAAGTCAAGTACAAAATTATGTCCCAAAATAAATTATGTGACAGCAAGATTGACTTCCAGGGCATACATCTAACAATCTCCCACTTGCATTAAAACCAATCAACCATATATCTAAGCCCCATCTTCTCAAGATGAGCTTCAGTCTTCTGCTGACTAAGGTGCTTAGTGAATGGGTTCGCCATATTGTCCGCGGAGTTTACTCTCTGCACCTCGACATATTTCTTCTCAAAGTAGTCACGTATGAAGTGAAAGCGCAGCTCTGCTCTATGTGCTTGAATTTCTGATGAGACGTATGCTCCTCAGCAAGAGTTATGGTGCTATTGTTATCGTAGTAGAGTGTTATGGCATCTGATGATATTACATCTAACTTTGCAATAAACTTCTTGAACCAGAAGGCTTCCTTTGCAGCTTCAGAGACGGCGATATACTCAGCTTAGTAGAATCAGCAATGATCAGTTGTTTGGAACTCTTTCAATTTACCAAACCACTATTGCACAAGAATATATATCCTGCTGTAGATTTTTTATCATCAATATCAGTCATAAAGTCTGAATCTGTGTATTATTCTACCTTTAACTATAATCCTCCTCCAAAGACCAAGAATATATCCTTAGTTCTACTTTAGTACTTAAGAATGTTCTTTATAGCTATCCAGTGCTCCTCATCTGGATTCGATTGATATCTGCTCGTGACACTCCAGCAAGGACTACATCAAGTCGTGTACATAACATTGCATACATGAGGCTCTCTATAGCCAAAACAAAAGGAATCTTGCTCATGCGTTGAATCTCTTCAGATGTGTTGGGGCACATCTTCTTGGAGAGATGTATTCTATGCTTAAGGGGTAGAAATCCTTTTTTAGAGTTTTCTTCCTGAAATCATTGAAAACTCTTTCTTCCTGAAATCATAATCTCGTTTTTCTCTCTCTCTCTCTCACCCCACCATTTCTAAGAACATTAGGGCATGCAGTCATTATTGAAGAAGAGCCAAATTCTGCTTGGCTCTTGTCCTTCACCGTTAAATCAAGGTCCAACGCCTCTTGCAGTATAGGGGATACCCTAGGTGCTGTGGTTTGAGGCGCTCATCTTCCACAAGAGCTACATCAGATGGATGTAAAAACAGCTTTCTTAAATGATGATCTTGAGGAAATGGTGTATATGGACATGTCTGAAGGATTATCATCTAAGGATAATCATCTGGTTTGCAAATTAAGAAAATCCATATATGGACTTAAACAAGCCTCCCGCCAATGGTATATTAAGTTTTACAATATTGTTACTTCATATGGTTTTACGGAGAACATTGTTGATCAGTATATATACCTTAAGGTGAGTGGGAGTAAATATATTTTTCTAGCCCTATATGCGGATGATATTTTGATTGCAACCAATGATTTGGGTTTGCCACGTGAAACTAAAGATTTTCTTTCTAAACACTTTGAGATGAAGGATTTGGGTGAAGCTTCATATGTCATTGGTATAGAGATTCAAAGAGATAGATTCCGAAGGATATTGGGATTGTCTCAAAAGGCCTACATCGAAAGTGTTTTAGAAAGATATAATATAAAGTTTTGTTCACCTACAGTAGCACCGATTGTCAAAGGAGACAAATTCAATTCGAGATAATTACCACAAAATAATTTAGAATTGGAGCATATGAAAAGCTTACCTTATGCTTCTGCAGTTGGTAGCTTGATGTATGCTCAAGTATATATTCATCCAGACATTGGATTTGCAGTAGAAATGTTGGGAAGATACCAAAGCAATCCAGGACAAGAATATTGGAAAGCTGCCAAGAAGGTGATGCGGTATTTACAAGGAACCAAGAACTTCAAGCTTACTTATAGACATACAGATTTCTTGAAGATTGTCGGATATTCAGATTCAGATTTTGTTGGATATTCAGATACAAAGAAGTCTACTTCAGGATATGTTTTTCTCTTGGCTGGAGGAGCTATATCTTGGAGAAGCATCAAGCAATCTATAACTACTTTATTAACCATGGAAGCAGAATTTGTTGCATGCTATGAAGCGACTTCATAAGCTATATGGCTACGGAATTTCATAGCAGGACTAAGGATCGTTGATTCTATATTAAGAGCAATAAAAATTTATTGTGATAATATGGTTGCAGTTTTTTTCTCTAAGAATAATAAAAGTAGCAGCCATAATAAGCACATAAATATAAAGTATTTGGTTGTAAGAGATAAAATGAGATATGGAGATGTGTTTATTGAGCATATTAGTACTGAGTTGATGATTGCTGATCCCATGACTAAAGCATTGCCGGCTAAAGTTTATATTGATCTTGTGGATCATATGGGACTTATTAGCTCATTTGATGTATGATTTATTTTTCTCACTTTGTATTCACATTTTGTGAACAATGCTTACAGCTTTGATTAATAAAACATGACTATGGTCGTGCACATAAAGTTTGTCTTTTGTCATGTATGATATCTTTTGATATATAAAGAAAGGATCCTAATGAACTATTATTTAGTCATTCAATAAGATATAAATATATCTTATAAAGTATACATCAATAAATATCTTACATTGTAATACATGGAAGGAAATGTCTTCATAATAAGATATAACCGCTATAATTCATATAATGGTATTTATTGATTAAGTTACAGGATTGGATAAATTTAATTTATGGCCATACTATGGTTTTATCACCATTATGTCATGTGGGCCAAGCGGGAGAATGTTAGCATGCCTCCTAATTCTAGGAGACTTGATGTGGCCCACTTGATCAAGCTTATCCTTCATCAAGATAAACCTCGTTTACATGGTGATTAAATCCAATCAAGAAAGAGGTTATATGAAGTTTGTCTTATCTGGTAGTTTCTGTGATGGTGGAAATAATTAGAGATAAATCTTATGGATAAGGATACGAGTCCCTAACCTAGCAGTATAAATAAGTCTTTAGATCCATCACCTAAGGTACTCAAGTCCTGTATAGGTTTAGAAGATTCGGGCCTCCTCTCTCTCGTGGGAGTTCTTCTCTTCTTCCTTTTTCTGGTGTGACAACTACGTGCTTGAGCAGCATGGGCGGAGGTCAGTAAAAAATATTTTATATATTTGTTATTCCGTTGTGCATACTCTACCCAACATTAAACACCTACCTTCTCATAGAATCAACCACGTTGTAATTGTTAGTAGAACTTAAAAGAAAATTCCTTGCGTCGGCCTAAGCTTTATTGCAGAGACACTCCATTCATCTATTACATACACCTTTCTTGAACTTTTCTATATCCATAAAATTGAAAACAAAAGATTCAGAATGGGCTGTATTGGACTGAAGTCGGCAAGCCCAACTGACTTCAGCCTTCGACCCAAAGCAGGATTGGATGAATGAAAAAGAGGATCACGATCGTGATCCTTTGCTTCTTCTCCTCCTCTTCGGTTAAGTAGATAAGCCACAACAACTGTGGCTACTGTGGATTCTGCGGAACATTCGAATGGCCACCGGCCGTTGGGTTGTACTCATCCGCTGCAAGGATTGCGAGCAGATGCGACGACATCAAGCTTATTCTCCCATCTAAAATCCTTTAAAACCTCCTCATCTTTTACGATTGATCTACCATCGAGTATGTCATCCTTCTTCCTCACCTCAAGTGGCCATCGTGCTACCGAATCTGAGCTCTACCATCCCAAAATTCTCTCTATTTCTCTCTAGATCCCCGGCGACCCTGCTTTTCTTCTTCTCAACTGTTTCGAGTGCCGCCGCCACTATACCGCCGTATCGAGCTATTCTTGGCTGAGATTCACCATCTCTACCGTACACCAGTGCTCCCCTTCCTCCTATTCCTCTGTTCCAAGCTAATCGAGCCTCTATTCCTCTGTTCCTAGACAAATCAAGCTCGTTTCTTTGTTCTGAGCCAAATCCTTGGCCTCTCCCTTGTTACTGGTCACCATAGCCACTGTCGGCTGCTGTCGGTTGTTGCCGGACCTTCTTCCCCCTTCTCTTTTCCTTCTCGTTCTCTTCTTTTCCCTTCCATTCTATATTCTTCTTCCTCTTCTAATCCTCCATTTCCTTTCATTTATTTAGCTATGGATTAATTCACAAATCCTCTTTTCTCTCTCCTGACTCATGAGCCATACATGATGATAAATCCAGAATGCCCCATGCCATCGATAGACCAAACCCAGATCCTTGACTGAACCCGAGCTAAGATTCTCTTTCCTCTTCCTCTTTTTCTCTCTAGACAGGCTTAGGGATCCTAGTGTAAGCTTTGCTTTTCATATTGCTTAGATCCAAGTTGACTCTAGTGTGGAGGCCCTGAACTGCCCTAGTATCCAGGCAGTAGACCAACCCATTATTTCAGTCCCGACTAGATATTTTTAAAATTTGGTCACTATTGATCTTCACCTGACTAGTTAAATTCTCCTTACTCGGACCGACCTAGGCAGTCGAGCACTGCACCTAACGGACCTAATTTGGGGGCATAAGATTGTTTTCCAATAGTGTTTAAATTTTTAACTTGGATTCTAAGATGATGATGAAATTAATGATATTTTAATGATATTAAAATAGATGAATCTAACCCACCTACCTGAAATAAGATTTTGAAACAAAAAGAGGTAAGTCATCTAATATTTTAAAGTGTGTTTTCCAAATTTTTGTAAAATGATAATTACTTTATTGAATATGATTGTTATATTTGTTTTATACTTGGTCAAACGGCTCGAACATATTTTTGTTATAATTGTATTTTTTTTAAAAAAATATATTATATGTTATGTTATAAAATTTGAAAAATATGATTGGGTAAAAATTATTTTATATGTATATATTCTTAACATGGCTATGATTTGGCCTCGCCAATAGGGATTACTCGCTGGCCGTACCAACTTGTAATATGAGAAATTGGTTTTGACACCGAATCACCGATGATTAAATAGTAGTATTTGGACACTGAACAACCGGTGGTTAAGAATAGTAGTAATTAGCGCTTTGTGTATTCCGACCCATGATACTGGGTTATGTGACCACAGTTTGATGTTTGGTTTCTAGTATCAGTTTATAAAAATAATAGTAAACTTTAAAAAAAAGAGAGATATATGTATTATTCGAAAATTGATTTATTTTTCAATCAATATCTTGATCTTCAACTAATTATTTGGAATGCTTAAACCCCACTTTGGAGTGTTATGTTACTTATTGGGCTAGTATAGCTCATTATTATACTTTCTTTAATTTTTTTTCAGATCTAAATGCATGATTGCGTGGGACTTGGGGGAGTGTGCTAGATCTTCTGAAGATACTTTTAGTTATAAAAGTTTTAGTCAGACTATTTGGACTAGTTAGAATATTTTACTTGATTTAAGTAAATAGTTAGCATATATTGACTTATGTTACTTTGGAATTATTGTAAGAATTTTTTAAATAAGTTTTTAACTAAATAAATTTTTAAAAATTATTATTATTTTGATATTATTTTGTAGTTTTGCATGCTACAATATATGCTGGAAAAAAAAGAAAAAGAAGAAAGAAAAAGAAAGAAAGGAGAAAACAAAAAAAACAAACTCTCATCTCCATGAGATCAGATGCTGCATAGCGTTTCTTAATCAGACCCTAGGACCAGCTCGTCCTATTGGATCGGGGTTGTATCTTTCAGGCTAAGGAAGGCCTATCCTTCCTTCGTCAGAATCCACTGTTGGATCGTCGACTGGGGGCTTTGAGGCAAAGAATGATCGCGTTTGTAGCGCTTTAGGAGCTGTGCGGCGGGTGATGTACGGTGGATTCGCGCGAAGGAAGGTGATTCCTTCTTTCGTGCGAAAGATACAACCCCCTTGTCTTCTTATCTTCCCTCCACATCCTGAGGGGCCGCCAAATCCTAGCACGACATATGAACTATGAATAAGGACCACCAACCGTTGAGACTTTGATACGTCTACCACTCCAGTCTTTAACTCGGAACCACGGCGCCGTCGCATCCGACCGTTACATGAACTCCACGTGGCCCCTTCTTCCTCGGCCCGCCGGGCCCGAACCACCCCTCCCATGTACCAGGGAAAAATAGCAACAAATATCATTAAAGCCCCAATGACACTCTACACTGAATGCGGGTCCCGCGGGTGTTATCACAGGGCATGTTTTTGGGTGTTTCATATCGGTGGCGCTAAGCGTTAGCGCAGAAGATAATTATGGCGGATACGAACAACGCTGCGAGTGCTGCCCAGCAGCGGGTGGATAAACGTGAGCAAAAGGAACCGAATGGCCCTTGGATTTCCTCCGAATTACCCATATACCCCTACTCGGGTGAATAAAAATAACACCCCGCCACCCACTCGGCCTTCGTGCTGTCAGATTTTTTTTTAAATGCGTTTTATACCGTTGAATCGAAATCAACCGCTGTGATTTGATGGAGTCCGTAACGGTCCATTGCCCGCATCGATAAAAGCGAAAGAGGGAGAGACTTCAAACAAAGACTGGGGACAGAGTTGTAGTTTCGAAGTGAAAAGAGGGGTTTTCGGGGACAGAATAAATAAATAGCAACAAATCGCCTGCACCTGTGAAACGGTTTCGCGGCCCTCGGCTTTTATAAATGCGCCCTCA
Source organism: Phoenix roebelenii (assembly GCA_025769935.1). Classification (NCBI taxonomy): domain Eukaryota; kingdom Viridiplantae; phylum Streptophyta; class Magnoliopsida; order Arecales; family Arecaceae; genus Phoenix; species Phoenix roebelenii. The sequence goes on along the minus strand of JAOXJJ010000263.1, from coordinate 14,801,931 downwards.
CCTGCCCTCAAACTAAGATCTCATTTCGTTCATTCTGCCCTCTTTCTTCTTCTTGCTTCTCTCTCTTAGGGTTAGGGTTTTCGCTAGGATTTTTCTTCTCTTTTTTGTTGCGGAGGACGGCGATGGCGCAGGAGGGAGCAGGGAACGGGGACGCGCCGGCGCCAGCGAGCATCGCTACGTTCAAGCCGCAGCTGCTGGTGCCGGCGATGAAGGCCGACGAGGCGGTGCAGTTCTACAAGGCAGCGTTCGGGGCGGAGGAGCTGAAGCGGATGAACCACCCCAAGCGCAAGGCCGAGCAGGAGGTCCCCCTCATCCTCTGCGCCGAGCTCAAGATCGGCTCCTCCTTCCTTCTCGTCTGCGACCAGACAGAGGACGACTTCTCCCGCGCGTAAGCCTCCCAGATCCGCCTCTTTTCCTTCGTTTTCTTCCTGGAATAATCCCAGATCTAAGTCATTTGTCTCGTTCTCGTTGATTTAGGGGGGAGGGGGTGGCGATCGTGTTCCGATTGGAGACGGAGGACGTGGAGGGGACCGTGGCGCAGGCAGTGAAGGCGGGAGCGGTGCTGCAAGGGGAGATCACGGAGGAGGAGAGCGGGTGCGGCTGCGGGCTCCTCGGGAAGGTGAAGGACCCCTTCGGCGTCGTCTGGTACGTCGCATCCACTGCCCAGAAGTGCGCCGCGGCTGAGGCCTAGATCTCCATCGATTCTCTCCTTTTGGAACGGAACGGAACGGACTCTTCTACCTTGTTTATCTTATTATCGCTAGTAGTAAAACAGTAGTACTTAAGTAGTTCTAAGTACTTAGATACTTAAATGATGACGGTGATCTCTCTTTTAAGTAAAGACATTATTAAGGCGGTCGTCACGGTCGCCGTTAAGTTTGACGGTCATTGACGATTGCGGATATTGCGGTTGATGTGGATTTTTCTGGGCAAGTGGAAAAGACTGACCTTCATGCGTCGATTTCCACCCTTATCCGTATCTCTCTTTTTTATGGTCTCTATTTTATTTCCTCTAATCTCTAATTAACTCTTTAATTATTATTTCTATATTTGCTTTTGATTTGATGTAATGATGTTTAGTTTGTCTTTATTTATTCTTATTCCCTGGGCCACTTGGACGGAGGTGGAGCTTTTGCAGGAAAAGTCTTCGAAGAGGGTAAAGGTCCGTGGAGTCATCGAACTGGTGGCCTTTTGGTATTGGGAGCTACTGGGACTAACTAATGATTGTGGATGATGCTTGTCTTGTCTCTGGGTTTTCCTGCTGTTTTTTAAATCCTGGTTTGACTGACTGACTGGTTTGGAATTCCAGGATGGAGTGGTTTGTTGGTATTGTGGATATTATGTTGGTGGCCTTCTGGATTGATAAGGGTGGATAAGTTTATTTGCCTTATGTATATTGGGGAATTTATTTATTCTCCAAAGACAGATCATGCCTTGTATGAGATCATGCCTTTGCGAGGAAATTGTGTACCGTTGTATAGTGTAGTCGACAGATCATGCCTTGTATGAGATTCCTTATGCAGTTGTAAATTAATTAATTATTTTGTGAACCCTCAAAAAAATATGTTATTTGCTGTATTTTATGTTACTGCTGAATTTAATTTTTCATTTGATTTTTCCGATGGATGGCAATTGCTAGGTTTCGATCTTGTTTATTATATAAATCAAAAATCTCTCTAGAACGATCAAAAATTTATTGATTAAATAGATTAAAATTTTGAGTCTGACTATTTTTTATTACTTAAGTTTCTTATTTGATTTAGAAATGGTTGAATCAAATGGATTAATCGGGATATTGTCAGCTATACTGTTGGTCTTTCCATTGTTTCTGCATCCCTGTAGTCACAAACTTTATTCCAGAAAGCGAGGGTGGGGGGGTCATCGGCAAGTTGTCCTCAATGGGCAGAATATTTTTGTTATTAATAGTGGTTCTGCTTGATTGCTGTATCTCCTTTTTGTCCTTACACATCAATCAAGACTACCGTCTCCGTCCTGGTCTTTGCTTGTTGATGTTAAAGAACGATTTTTTTTGATGTTCTGAACGGTGATGGTCGTTTTTGAGTCTACCAATTTTTTAGGAGACTTGTTTGATATGATTTGATTTGTGGGTGGACTATTAACTTACACATCAATCAATACTACCGTCTCCGTCCTGGTCTTTGCTTGTTGATGTTAAAGAACGATTTTTTTTGATGTTCTGAACGGTGATGGTCGTTTTTGAGTCTACCAATTTTTTAGGAGACTTGTTTGATATGATTTGATTTGTGGGTGGACTATTAACCCTAAGACAGACGTGTCTTGTGCTGCGACGTGACATTTGGAAGGCTTGCAAAATGGCAAGAAAGTTTACGGTGTCTCCTGGTTTTCTAAATGGTCTGCTTACTCGGATTTTTCCAAATCCCCAGCCAAACCAAACCAAACCGAAGTCAACGGGCCCTTCTCTCATTCACATTCTGAAGTCCAGTCCTATCTTATCACTTGTGTAATCATGAAAGAGCAGAAGATTAGAGCGAATGACGAGAAAGCCTCTCTAGGTATCAGCTATTTTAAACACGGGAATGTCAATGGATGTGGCTGTCGCTTGCTTCTAGGAGCTTATAGCAGCAAGCTTCGTCCTGTCCTTGACCTTGACTGGTAGTCCCAACCTGTATTGGTCATCATAAGCCAGATTGGCTAATTTACTTGCCAGCAAGATTTCAAATCTTAATCTATTACATCTAGCTAGACTGACATGATGGTTCTTATCCTGAAATGGCAAGTAAGACAACCAAGATTTTCCGATGTCTTGGCGATTGTTTTCGGATTGAGATATCAAAACCCGTCCAATATGATAAATCAAAGATTAAAATTACATTTAAATATTTTAAGTTTCATTAATTAAATATTATTTAAGGAAGCAAAAGGGTGGTTGAACTCCGTATTAGCTGCTAGCAAACATAATAAGACCAATATCTATATATACATATCCATTCATATCAAGATTGGATGTAAGATATACTATATTAGTGATCCAAACCAATATCTATATGTACATATCTGTTCAGATCGAGATTGGGTGTAAGATATACTATATTAGTAATTCGAGTTGTTGAATATGATCTACTATTTCTGAATTACCTATATATAAAAGTTATATAATTTGGAGACCATTTAGTCAATATATCAAGTGGCCCAAAAAAATTGAAGACTCTAACTAGTGCGAAATAATGCATGTTTTTTTTTTTTTTTTTTTTTGTTACTTAATGTTTAGATGAGAATCTCCAAATCATAAAATTTTGGGTCTAGCCATGTAGAGATCTACTTGAGTATACATACATACATACATAAATACATATATACATACAACATACATACAAAATAAACATAGATACACAGACATACATACAAGCACACACATATATATACACGCATATACATTTGCATACATATACATATACATACATATACATACATATACATACACATACATATGCACATACATACATACATATTAGATGGGAGCCTATGAACCCAACAGATCATAAGCAATAGTAATTTGAAAATTTTCAAACTATGCTAAGAAGCTAGCTCATAATGCCTTCGTGTTGTAATCTTGGTTCCAAGTTGTAATAACATTTTGTTATAACCTATTGTGTAACAAACATTTTGTTGTAACCTACTATAACAACATTTCATTATAAATATCCAATCAAGGAGAAACCCAAGAGTGGGCTACCGTTCATTGTCAAAACTCACTTTGTAATTTGGTATCAAGGCCAGAAGAGCATGATAGCCAATAACAATTCATCTCTAGTATATCATCACTCAATAGAATTATAGCTTAGTCACATGCATCAAACATACAATAACATTATGGCAACTATCCCTAGCATAATGAAAAATTCATCTATGCCCTAAAAAATGTTCATGAAATTAGAACATTAACAATAATCTAACCAATATTTTCGCAACATAATTTTCTGATGAGCACAATGTACAAATTTACACAATAAAAGACATGCATTTAGTATATGCTAGCATGACTGAATGTTGGAAAACAGAGACAAGGGTGTTTTTGAAAAATAATTATCTTATTCAGGAGAGTGGTTACAATATAACTGAAAATAATACTATATTTGTTTTTGAATGCTTGAGATATCTTCTTTGTTAAGTTCGATGCAGTTTTAATGGGGAAGCATTTCTACTTTTCGAAAGAGGTAAGGTTTTAATAATTTATCCACTCTAGGATGGCAGAAACAAAGAATATCTACCAATTACCAATTAGTTATAATAAAATTGCAAACGTGCGACCTGCCGTCTTAGCTCAGCCGGTAGAGCGCATGGCTTTTAACCATGTGGTCGTGGGTTCGATTCCCACAGACGGCGTAATATTTTTCTAATCTATAGCGCGCTCTAAAATTTTTTCCATCAGTAACTCTCTGCCTCTCTCCCAGCCCAAAGCTCCTTCTCTTCTTCTTTTTATCTCGTTTTTTTTTTTTTTTTTTTTTTATGTGCTTTTCTTTGTTGAGTTTGATGGTTGGTGGCGCAGTTGGAGGACATGGAGCTGGACGATCATAATACCATTTCATGATGACTTAGTCATTTTCCCGTGGAGCATTTTATTTTGCTTTATTTTGCTGGTTTTTCCCCCTCTAGTACAGTCGCATTGTTCTGCAGCCTAAAACTAAAGTACCTCTCCTTTCTAGAGCTTTCTCTTCGTTGCGCATGTCTAAACGATCTCAATTGATTTTCCATCACGGGTCCTTGTTTTGTACAACGTCTACAGCTTCTTTAATAATCCATCAAATAAACACAAGAAGAAGAAATCTAGAAAGAGCTGCAAACATAATATTTCAACAAACAAAAGTAAAAAGATTATAAAAATTAATATCTTACATACTGTGGTCCTTGCCTCTTTAGTACTTCCTTACTCCTTGAGTTTGCTTAAACCTATGTACTACCACATTGTAGTTCTTTGATGGACAGAATGCTTCATATTTCTCTAAGATGTATTGTTTATGTCACGCCTCGAATCCAGCACTCGGATCCGGTACGCGACCGGCCGCATGAGCCCTAGAGCAGTGCCCTAAAGATCATGCAAGGCCTAAAATAAACAAAAATCAAATAAATCCATAACTAGTTTAGTATTTCAAACTGATAAGTCCAACATGTTCAAATAAACAAATTAGTTCAATTACAATATCTTCAATTGTTAATCGACATCAAAGAAAGATAAACAAACTAATTAACTAATGACTCTGGTACTCGCACTCTGCGCCCATCCCATCCAAATCTATGCATCCTGCAACTCTGATAAAGAAAA
>JAOXJJ010000263.1:14783729-14796529 GCA_025769935.1 Phoenix roebelenii | reverse complement strand
CCCGGCCAGAACAACGGCGAACGGTCCGATCCCACCCGCGGCAAGGTAAAACCCAAATCTGCCTTTCCCTTTTTTTTTTGTGTGGACGGCTCTTGACGGAAGCCCTAGGAAGAGGTCTCGGCCCGAGATTGCTAGGGTTTTTATCACCCTAGGATCCTCCTTTCCGATGGATTCGGGAGGAGGGGGAGGATTTTTCGAAACAGGGGAGGGAGTTAGGAGGGGGAGGATTTTTCGAAACAGGGGAGGGAGAAACTCCCTCCCCCTTTTCATGTGTTGGGCCGTCCTTCTCAGAGGCCGGCCCAACCCAACGTGGGCTTTCACAGTTTATGATTTCTATGGGGATTATTTCAGAATGTATAAACCAATAATGGGACCTTTTACCACTTTTGTTGCATGTTGCAGTAGGATTTTGCTGCTCGAATGTCATCTTTCTTGCATTATATGTATCTCCCAATTTAATTTTCAACACGGTGTGTTTCTCTTTTGCAAATATCTTAGATAGTTAAAGTTACCTTCTTGGATGTCAAGAGGAGAAACCATAATCCTAATCACCAAGACTTGTTCCGGTTAGTTGGAGTCAAAGAAAATGGATATTAATCTATGGGTATTTCAGGTTTTTGGCAAAATAAGGCAAGAGCAAATGGATATTAGAGCTTTTTAATAGAACAGTTGTGAAAAGATAATTCATTATCTATGTTACTAACCCCTTAAATTTGTTTCAGTGTTTTATAATGTGAAGCATAAGATGCGCAATAGGTGAAATTTATTGAACACAAGCTTTCTACAGTACTCTGCCTGTATCAATTTGTGAAAAAAATCTCTCACATAGGTAGTGAAGTAAGAAAAATAAAAATTCAATTTCTATATTATCTTTAACTTAATGATATTGATACTCCATACATTTCATTAATAACTTCAGAAATTGTTTTTTATAATTTTTTTTTACACTTATTGAAGGCTGCATTTTTCAATTATATTTTCTTTCCCATGCAGCCATACCATTTAGTTTTGTTTCCTTCATTCCTTTAACCATGGGAAATATTTTATTATATAATCTTCTCATCGACAACATTACAATTTAGAACTATGTCATCTTTATTCCTATCAACTAAAAGTTCATATAGCTAATTGCTATTAAAGCATGTTAAACAATTCAGTAGTTTAAGATCTATCATACCGTTGCATAAAGAAGACCGACAAAGTGTTGAATTGGAAAAATCCAGTCTGGAAGCAACCTTTGCATGTTTAGAGGAGGATGTAATTATAGTCAAATCAACTGCAACAATCCAGCCTTCTCAACTATTTGTGTTTTGACTTTATATGTCGAAGATGAAGTTTGAACAAATTAGAAGCCATGGTACCAAACAAGAGCCTTATAATGTAAAACAACAAAATCCAGACCTTATATTCAAAGTCTTGTAGTGGAGATCGCTTAACCATCTTGAAATTCCGGATTTTGACGTTAGTCTAAGCCATTATCTTCCATATATAAGATGTTTGTAATCTTGATATATCCTTGCAGTCTCATGAATATGCTTAAAGAATATGAATGACTCATCCTAAATTATTTTTGAAGAAAACCAGATCTTGTAAATATTTCTAGTTAGGAAAGATGATGAAGTTTTCATTGTGAAGGAACTTAGATTTCATTTCTAGTTAGTATGATAAAGGTAAAGGTTTAACATGCTGTCAACAATTGTCTGCCATCTCTAGCAAATCCTTTCTGGGTAATTATGTGCCTATGTGTGATATAATTGAATGCATTTTGTAGGCAGGAATGGTTTATTGAAATTTTTAACTAGATCAGTTAGGTAGTTTGCTGCACCGGGTACCATTGTGAAGTGCAGTTAGAAGTGATTCTAACGCTGATTCTATATTGCTTTTTTTGTGAAAGAGAAAAGTTCGTCAATCGGATCTACCAACCAGTTTATAATGAGATTATTATTGATAAGATTTTAAGAAGATAAGATGAAGATCATTAAAGAGTTTAGACCACTAATTGCTGCAAAAAAATGGTTAAGATAATTCCAAGACTCTGTTATGGCTATCGATGAATTTCAACATCAAGAAACTTGTAAACTAAAAAAGGATGAGAAATTTGTATGCTTTGCAGCTTACTACGGATGTTCATTTGAATGCTTCTTGAAGAGAGACCATATTAGGGAGGTTATTGTGTAAAATTCCTCATGTGAAGTCATTGATGTTGCCCGCTACATTTTGAAGCATAGTTTCAAAAACCACTAGAACGGGATAGTAACACCAGTTTATACTGTTCTGATGCAAAACCAGCACCTATATGGATGCTGCAATGTTGAAACCTGCTGTACCACTATGTACAGGCGTTTGTATTGGTGCATACCGGGTTCTGTATTGGTGCATAACTTGTGATACTGTACTGACCATACTGGTCGGTTCAGTATAGGTATTGTACCATTCCGATGAAAAAAGGTACAGGGTTTGACACTGGTATCTAAACCTTGTTGTGGAGGCCTATCATCCAAGAAAGTTGCAGAGTCATTTGATGTAGACCAGCTAGGGGTGGATATGGGTTGAGTTGGTTTGGATCAATCTAAAACAATAACACACAAAATATTGACTTGTTAATGTGTGAAACATTGACGGGGCTTGTCAGGGAAGGTTTGTTTGGATTCTTCGAGCCATATCCAGCCATTAGTCAACTCCCAGAATCCAACCTGACTGACCTATACCATGCTCTACATGATCCAGTCTTGACAAGGTTGGATGCAATCCTCTGTAATTTAACTTAATGTTGAATAACCATGCAACAGAAGTGGGGAATCTCCATTTTGATGTTTAAAAGAGACTAATCACTCTTGGAAACCTTACCCCATCGGCATGACTTGACCCACCTAGATAAATATCTAGTCCAACCTCGACACAACTGGATGGAATCCATTCCAATTCAACTTAATGCTGAATTACCATGCAACAGAAAGGGGCGAACCTGCATTTCAACTGATTAAAAGAAACTAATCACTATTAAAAATCTTATCCTTTGGTCATGATTTGACCTGAACCCACCTAGATAAATCTCTACTTTCATGAGTTGAGTCTAGTCAAAGATCTGAACTACACCTGTTTAAAATCCAAGGGAAGAAATTTGGCCTATAGTTGATCTAAACTGAAGCCCAACCTGGCACACAGGGTCAGGTAAGTTTTTGCCACCCCGGAGCTCAGCACCTTAAATTGATAGGCACAAAGCAGATTATATCTCTTTACAATTCTCCTCACAATTTGGAAGTAAGGTTTCTTTCTTTTCCTTTGATGGAATGACATAGCAAACATCCGTCTCCACCCATCTCAGCACTCCAATATGTGATGGGTCCAACTGGTTGATGGTTTGGTATCAAGAAGGCTATTTGAGGATTGAGACTTTAGGGGACTTTGAAGGACACTTGATCAAAATGTGGAGTAGACTATTATTATTGTAGATATATTTGCTTGTCTTGGTTTAAAAGTGATATGGTCACACTAAATCAATATTGCAAATTTAGCCATTGATGGGGGGATGGGGGTGTTTAGTATCATATGGACCTTTGACTCCTTGATAAGATATGGTATCTAGCCAAGGGAATAAAACATGACTAGTACGATGCTCCTGTTCAGAGAGATGATCCTCTCATGCGAGGACGAGGTCGCTCTAGTACCCAGTCGACTTGATAAGGAGGGCGTCAATCCCAGCAAACGAGAAAAGAAAAGGAAAGGGCCCCAATGGAGAGTGTCGAGGAGGAGATTTGGACCAGCAGTGATGAAGATTCTGGTGGTGTTGGATCTACTAGCCATGGAGGGGGTGGAGGATAGTATGGTACTATTTATGAGACACCGCTGGAGGAAGATTTTCGATACACTGGTGAGTCACAGTTTACGCATGCTACACAAGATGCGGACCACGGTAGGCCGTTTGATATAGGCCGGTCGGATACCATTGCATATCGAAAACGGACTCCTCGAGATCGTTCAGGAGGGCAGGATGCAGCTGCAGATGATCTCTTATATGGAGTAGGATCCATTGATGTACCATGTTTCGAGTCTTCTTATTATCCACGGCCTCAGCCAACCTATGGATATGGTGCATCGGAGTCATCTTTCAGTGGCTACTATCTTGCACAGCCTGGAAGGTCTTACAGGTCGGATTTTGGTGCCGGCATTTTCGGATGGGCCCTTTCACAGCCATATTATTAAGATACTTCTAAGAGCCAGAGCTTCAGCAAGAGATCCGAGAGTTCTTATGACCCAATGCACATTCCTCGGGGATTGAGCATACAAGACTATAACGCCGCTTGGTTAAAGGGATGGGTTGATCTGCCTCCGTATTATGCTGATGATCCAGATATCGACGAGAAGCATCACCACTCGACTCGATTTTAGATATCCGAGAGTGCTTTAAATATATGTAATTGATTGTATCTTAATTTGAAGATATTTTATGTTTTTCATCTCATTATTTGAATCATTTGGAGATAATAAGATGCATCATCTAGTTTAAACCTTAAACCTAAATATAGAAATATCAAAAAAAAAATCCAAAAGTGAGAAAACTCCTCCCGCCTCGCCCCCTCCTCAACAAATGACGACGGGGTCGAAACTAGGCCGAACCAGCCCCATCGGTACGGTATCGGTTCGGCACCGGTACCGTACCAGTACCGAAGCCGGCCGGTACGTCGGTACGCTCGGTACCGCATACCTTATTCATATGGGCTTCTATGCTCATGCCCTAGCAAGTGTGACTTCATTGCTTAAGTTACCAAATCTGTTTGCCAATGTGATTTCTTATGTTTTGGTGAACAGGGATGTGTGGTTTGTAAGTTGTTTTAAGTGAATGCAGTAAGTAATAAATAGCAAGCCGCCGTTGATGATGCATAGTGCATGGCAAATGGATGCCTAGGGTGAACTGTCGAATGCCATGTCTTTTCGTAGGATCAAATTAATTCTACGACTAAGTTTTCCTGCAATGTTTTGTCAGTGAATAGGTCCATGGGGATTCCTCCTTTCAAGGTGTTATTGGAATCTGATTCCCATCATTCGATCAAATCATTGATAACACAAACTATTCTGCATGTAACTTGCAAGATATTCATGAAGAGATGAGCAAATGATGGCCTTTGGGAAAGAAAGTTATAAAGCAAGGGCTGATGTTCATTGAAGGTCTGTTGATTTCATTTAGGAGATGTCATCATGGTTTGATTTTGGTAAAAAAGATTTAAGTGAAAATATTAATAATTTCATTCTTATAGTTCTTGTTCAGTTAACCTTTCTGAAGAAGCTGATTACCAATGCTCATTTTTTGGGATCATTTAGGTTCTTAACATTAGCATTACGTTTCATATGGAAGATTTGACCATCAATTGTGCCCCTCTTGTAGATGAGACACAAAAAATAAGCAATGAAATCGCCTTCTGTTCCACAGTTTTCGAATTACAGAATCAAAGCATCTCGACAAGGGATTCTATATCATCGTTTCTTTTCTAGTATGCATATTTTGGACAGGGATTTCCAATGCATAGGATTGGATCCTTATGATGCTTCGGATCCAAGTTCTCTCAAGTCAAGGTACCGATCCTCCTTATATTTCATTCTGGAATCATTTTTCCTGAAGAAAATAAGGTTGAATTAACTCGAGAGGCTTCTATTTACTTTCATACTAGTTTGAGAAACAAGGGTTCGTTCATTCTCATCTCAATCTCGCTAAAATCATAAGAGAATAAACCCTAGCCTCTATACCGTCTTTCTAACATAGTTTCTCTCTCTCTCGCTCGCTCTTTTTTTTCAAAATGAGCCTTCAAGATTCAATCATAAGCCAAATTTGAATCAGGAATAAAGTTGCAATAAACCTATTACCCGTTAAAAGAGCCCACCATAACCCAAGCAATTCCACACCTATTCTCTTTCCTCAGTCACCATTATAATTATGGGAAGACATCATCCTATACACCTTAACTCAAATGTAGATTAGGTTTTGATTTCAGTAACCATTAGTTTTGGTTTTCAGTTTTTCACGGTCCTGATTCCCTATTAAACTTTGGAGAACTTTACATTATCCAATCTTATATTGCCATGTTAGGCCCAGCTGATCAGCCCAGCCTCTTGAACATTGTCTCATCTTCTTTTTCCCTCATTTACTCTGCGTTTTTACTTTATCAAGTGAAATCATTAATCTTGTGTCAGTCAGCAAGTCAAGAAGTCAGTAAATGAACTCTTGGTAAGTCAAAAGTTAGATTAGTTGAGTTACTAAATGAACCTTGTTGAAAATTAAATGCAATTATCACTGTATTCTGAGCGGATTGTGATGTAACTCCATAATATAAATGTGTTGATAAAATGGAAATCATTTTTGAAATGATTTTATCTTGTATTTCTTTGATAAAAAAATTTCAATTTCTCCTATAATTTTGTGACTAGAAACTGTGGCTACTGCCATATACCTTTCCTGAAAATTGGCAAAGGTTGTTTTGATAAGATGTCTTTTCATTAGCCCTGACACTGACTATTGATCAATTGTATTTAGCTGTTCTGCACCAATATCGTATGCCTGCATCATCAATGCATCTTAAAATTCTTGTTTGATATTCATGGTGAAGCTCTGGCATTCTAATCTTCCCATCACATTGAAAAGTTAGCAAATTCATGTCAGATGTGTTAAATCTAGAGGAAGCGTATTCTGACACCAGTTTTACAAACTTCATTAAATATGAACCAATTAAACATTTTTTTTTTTTACATCCTTGGAGTTCCCTGTCAAATTTCAATAGCTATAATAGCAGTCTTCAGTCAAGTTGTTTGTCGTTTAAATACAATATTTCTGTTTGGGCCTTACATTCTGCTTTCCCTATGCTTATTTAACTAGTTGATTCTTTCTGTAATTCTGTAGTATTAAACTTATCACATTGACATTGTCTTATGTGTCCAGTGCAAGTCGCTTTTGGAAGTGATCGAGCAAACAGCATTAGACCATCTCACCAGAAAGTGTCCTCCACGTGTAAGCTTCTCAACATGTTGTAGAAAATTCCTGATTATAGTTCTGAAAATTAAGGAGAACTTCCAACATGACTTTCTATTGAATTTCCTGTGCTACCATCTTTTTTTTCGAAACAGGTTTATGTGATTGGCCTTCTTTGTCAGATTCCTCAAAAGGAAAGCAGACATGAATTACTACGCTGTATTGCTGCAGGTGGTGGTGTGTTTAAAAGAGAGAACGATGTTAAAGTTCAACTTCCAAGTGCAAATCTTAATGATATTGCTAACGGGGAGGATGATGTATGTAAGGCTTGAGAATATAAGAGTATGTGCATGTTTTTTATTTTATAAATTGGGTTTGGACCAAGAAAATCAATTTTCCTCCTAGCTATCTTAGAATTTTAATATTTGATAGTTGCGTGTCAACTGTAAAGCATAGTCGAATTATAGCACCCTTGCAAAATTTAGGCACATACTTGGGTACAGGCTTGATACAGCATCCTATGACAACTCCTGACCATAAACATGTGTAGAATGCGTTTTGGATTTTCTTGCTGCAGCAATCAAAATTATAAGCCTCTTGGTAATTTAACTGAGGGCTATGCTTATAATATGTCTCTGTAGTATAATGGCACTGATTTTCCATATAAATGTACTATAGTATTACATGCTTGCACTTATGATTAAAACACATGGAGGTCATAGAGAAGTTGCTAAGCACCTATAAAGCTTGGACACGGATAAATATACGTGTGATAGAATGTGGATGCATATATTATAAATCTCGAAAATATAGGATATGACTCAACTAAGACATGACAATTATACTTTGGCAAATTATACGCGACCTGACCCATTTTGTTAATCTTAGGTGTGGTTGGGCAGGAGTTTCTGACCAGTTGGCTTAGGCTAGGCCTAGAAATTGAGCCTGATTAAGCACTGGCTAGGCTTCATGGGAGGTATCCTCACCTTGAAGGAGATGACATCTTGTCTGAATACTTGATGCCACACACTCTCCCACATTTTCTTACTCTTGTTCACTCATTATCAACAAGAACTATTCCTTGGAAACAGCCACCATTTCTACAACCACATAATTTTCCTTCTTCTAGGTCAAACATGAGCCTCCCGGATTTCCAAATTGGCTACTTGGTGGGACTGAGATTGCTTGTCTCTGGTTTCTCCACTAAATTGGCTTCACTGTTGGCACTCGACAAGATGGTGGCTGTACTGAATACAATGTGCTTTGTTGGATCTCAGATTTGAGCTTCTTGTGCTCATAGATCTGCAATGAATGTTTAAAATCAAATGGTGCCTTGAGGGGCATGGAATGAGATATACTAACATGCAAAATTCTTCAGAAATGTTATTTTTCTCCACACTGATGTATTGTTCCTTGGCTGGAAGGATCACGTACTCCCTTTGCCTGCCCTAAGTCTTCTTCATGGGATCCTTTTTTCGACCTTAACATAGAGAGGGCTGAATCAAGCTGACCTGTTGACCAGATGAGGATGACCTTGGCCAAACTGAACATGGTACATGACAATCAGATATGGTTTTTAGAAGTTGTGGAAAGAACACTGACCAAAGCTTTTACACCAATGAAGGAGCCCAGCGCAGACTTTACCTACTGTCAACAGATGAATAAAATATTGTTTCTAGTTTCTACTTTCAAGTTCTTAGGATTATCCATCAATAATATTGCATGCACCCAAGATGGCAATTTTGGACATAATATTTTATGCATCTGGAACAGGTTGGGAGTTGGGATCCAGCCAAACTCGCATTTCTTTTTGGATGGTTTTCTGAACTAAAAAAAGAAAAACATCTTGGGATCAATTGAATTGTAAGGATCCTGGCAGGCCTGAGGTTCTTAAGACTACATTAACATTACACCATAACAGAAACATCCAGCATTGCTCGAACAGTTTTGAATGGCAATTTTTCCCTCAAGTGTTTAATCAAATTGATTTCACATTTATGATGCTTGAAAATTACTTCGAATGCTTGAATTCTAAATTTCATGAGTACACTGAGTATTCCCAACTCAATTTATTATCTAGTATCTGCCTATGTTACATTGGTTTTTTTCTCATTTCCTTTTGTTCATCGAAGCAGTATTGGAGGAAAGATAATATTTTTGATAAAAATTGTGAGAGAAGCTGCAAAATATTAATTGTCATTTTTAAATGGTCTGATGATTCCTCTGTGGGAAGATTTTCTGCTACTTTCTGATTGCTTCTATGTCTCTATAGACAATGGTATCTAGGCCTACTGTTCCTGATCGGAACCTGCTTGCGAGAATTGTTTTGATCAGAGAGGAAGCTCAGACTATGATGGGTGGTGGAATATTAGATGAAAGAAATGATCATGGTTTTAGTACACCATCCCATCCCAGGCAGTGGTCTGTTTCTATTCCCTCGTATATTCTTCTGACGTTAAACTTGCAAAAGTTATGGGTGGTGTTTTGGGTGCAAGAAACAATCTTCCAACTGAACAAATACAATGGTTCAATAGTCTCAAATACTATGTTTTTTGGCAAATAAATTGCATTTCATAACATACATTTGATAATTTCATAGATTACATGTCAAATTTACACATGCAGCTGCAATTACTTGTGAAGATTTTGTCTTTACTACCCACTACCTATTGTTGTGCAAAGAAGTTTTAAATGTCAACAAAGATATTCTCATCCTTTCATTTATATGAAGAATGTTCAGGAGACTTCCTTATCATCACCGTGAGTTTTGAAACAATAAAATCACTTAGCCTTTTCTTCTTGCAACCAAAATGAGGAATTAAGGCTAATATAGTAATTTTGTGCAAATAAATATCTTTATATTTTCTTTTTGTTCTGGTAAATAAAATTAGTATGTTATAAAGTTGGTGTTTTATTTTATGCAGCCAAAATGCTACCAAGCAATTTGGAGAATATCTGCAGAGACAAGGACCTTTGAATTTTATAGATTCTGTGGTTTTTCTTTTCTCCCTGGGCTGAAAGTTGGGGAGCAAGAACCTAGCCAAAGATGAGATTTGAGAAACAATTAGAGGAACAAATCACCGAACAAAAGTGATGAACATCCCATTTTTTGTTTATAAAAGAATGTGCACCGATCCACAGCAGATCATCTCATATACAGAAGCAGAACCACAGCAGAGCAAAACAATGCCAAACTCCACATATAAGAGCCAAACAGCTGATCCCCTAGGTTCTGCAGTACTGTCCCCGGGAACATGTTGAGCGCCCACATCTTGCTTAATCACAGCTTTTCTTGGTTTCCCTTCTAATATCTTCTATCTATTTTTTTAGTCATCTCAGTTATCTTTTGCCTATGAAATATTAGTCATGTGGCCACCTCACTGTATGTTAGAATTTCTATGTTTCCATATCCCTCACTTAAAGATATCTCGGTTCCATCATGATGCCATTCTCTTCATATTCTTTTCCTCCAAGTTGTTCACACAGACTTGATGGTACAAAACACAAGGAAACCTTACAACTCACACGTCTGTTCTCTCACATGCTCAAAAGAGAAAGATCCAATTAATTTTTCTCTTGGGTACAAGAACATGTCTCCCACCCAGATAGCTAGTCCCAATTAAAGGTGCTGGACATGACTCGAGATGTTTCAACACATAACAAGCACAAACCCTGATAGTACCTTGAATGTTGTTCCCTGTCTCAGGAACTTTCTGCTGAAAACTGAAATCCTTGTCCTAAACCTTTTTTGGCTAGAGAGAATTAGTTATAGTTGTTTATAATCTTTTCAAATTTTACATGCTCAAAAATCACCTGTTAGAAAGAAGTCTCCAACCCATTTTGCAGGAATCGCAAACACATGCCCTTTGTATTAACCAGATGAAGCCCCCAATACTCTTCCATTTACATGCTTTCAACTAACTAAATAATGTCCTTGCAGATCCCTTTTTTTTATAATAAATTTATTAAAATACGGGCAAGTAAAGACAAATATGTACGGGTTGAGGACATTGTTGATTGATATTTAATTAGAGTTTTCCTTTCACTTAGAGACAATATCTTTTGTTGATTGATATTTAGTTATAGTTTTTCTTCCACTTAGAGACGGTATCTTTTGTTCTAATCAGCCAGCATCCTTTCCAAGGTTTTAATTTTTAACCGGAACTGGTCCAAAAGTGACCAGAATTTTAGTTTCGACTTTCTCTGATTTCAGTCATTTAAGCAGGTTTTGGTCAGTTTAGGCTGTAGCTGAGCAAGATTGTTGTTTCTTTTCTTTTTCCCCAGTTTTTCCTTTCCCTCTTGTTGTAAGACTCATATTGTAAATAGTCTCTAAAGATCCTGCTAGTTTGTGAGTATAACGTGTTCCACATACACACGTGCGCGCACACACAAAAAAAAAGAGAAAAACTAACTGAATTCTTTGCTTATATTAAACATCTGTCTTGCAATATAATACATCAATAAGCCTGTTGTCTCATGTCTATTAAAGAGATAATATATGCTGTTGTCCTAAGTTTCAGTTTTCAGTCAGTAAGACAACTAGAATGTTAATGTATTTGAAAAATATGTTGACAACCTTACTGAAGCATGGACAGAGTTTTACATTGTGATGGATTTAGTGAATGAAATTGCTTATTTATGACTAGATCCAAAAGACTGAGCAAATCACTTTTGTTCTCATGACTCACCATTATGTTCTGAAACATGGTTTATCATGCTATTTCTTAAGAATGAGTGAAATTCTAAATCATCATCCAAAAAGCCTCTAGTTTTTCATTGCCTCTTTGAGATATTCACAAAATAGAAAAAGTCCTTTGTTCTTGCTTTATGTATATTCTATTAAATTTTTAGGCATGTGTCTTATACATAAAACCATTGTATAGATAAACATAATGTGCATTGAAGGATTTTGCTCATTTACTCAAACTAGACATACATGGTCCCAAATAATTCAAATACAACAAAATAATTATAGATAACTTGCCTTGATTTATTTCACTTTTCTATGTTTCTTTTGATTTTTTTAGATTTCCCTTTATTGACCAAAGCATCACTTTGGATTGGATGATGCTACAAAGCAGCACTTTTGGGAGGACATGGATGAGCTAATACAAGAGATTCCTAGTAGAGTATTTATTACAGGAAATTTGATTAGGCACATGGGAAAATATGATTTAGATTTTGAAACTAGGAAGGAAATGCCATTTTGGTGTTCATGATGGTATATAACCTAGTATTAGCTAACTCTTGCTTTAACAAGAAGGATTTTCACTTGGTGTTTCAAAAGTGAATATAATAATAGTCAAACAGATTTTCTGCTTGCTAGAAATATTGATCGAGTTTTGTGTAAAGATTGTAAGATTATAGCAGATGAGAGTTTAACTAGCCAACAAAGATTGGTAGTTTTCAATGTTTGTTTTAGAAAATAGAAGAGAAGGACTAAAGAAAATAGGAACCCGAGGACTAAGTGGTGAAATATGCGAGAAGAGAAACAAATAACTTTCAAGAATGGAATGTTGAAGGAAAGAAAATGGGGACTAGAGGGAAATCAAAACCATGTCTAACAATATTAAGAAAATGGTTATAGAGATATTAGGAGAACGAAAGGGAAAAGGGCCATCCAACAGTTAAGGCTAAAAGAAAGTGCTATAGAAGATTATTTAAATGTAAAAATGGAGAAGCATATAAAGCTATAAGATGGCTTAGAAGGAAGTTAAGAAGGCAATACTAAATACTAGATTCAAAGCATATTCGAAGTTATATCCCAAGTTAGAAATTTAAGATAGGGAGATAAATATCTATAAGATTATAAGATTAAGAGAATGGAAAACTAGAGACTTGA
>JAOXJJ010000263.1:14766673-14782307 GCA_025769935.1 Phoenix roebelenii | reverse complement strand
AGTGAATTTATCGTTATCGGTTAGCAATAACACTAATTTTAGTGATATGTAGGTCGCACTTTTTGTGCTCTCATCAGTCGCCTACTAGACCGGTATGGTATCAGTTCAGATCAGTTTGAACCGGTACCAAATCGACGAACAGAGAGGCATCGCGGAAGGAAAAAAGTCCGTTGGCGCGCACGCACCCGTGTTAGATGCCATAGAGTGGCTTAAATGCTACTTTGTGGCATTAAAGGCCCTGCACTGGGACCTCGCGCGGGCGTGGGGGTGGATTCGTGCGCGGAAACTGCGCATGGGCGCGGTTCCCGCCGTACACCTCCGTGGGCGTGCTGCCCATCACGGAGAACTGCGCGCGGGCACGCTACTTTGGTGCGAACCGGTCCGCTTCGCCCGATATCAGGCTTGTACCGATGCGAACCGGTCTGGTTCGCACTGGTATAGTGAATTTACCGCTCAGTTCTGGCCTTGAAGGAGCCGTAACCATTTTCCACAGCCAAATCGGACTGGTCAGGGAATGGACCGGTCCAGTATGGGTTGAATCGGCCGGTACGGGCTGGTTTAGCATACCATGATTCATCGTGTTATGCATCATGGTAGATTACCGGTTTAATAAAATGATTATGTTCGGGTTCGGATTTTTGACCTATTTTATAAATATGTGGGGTTTGGGTTGATGAATTTTTGTGTAACCTTATCTGACCTCCAGTATTTGGTCCAACCTGATCCGATTGCCACTCCTAATATTAATGTGATTGAAGACATGTATAATGGATTGGTTTAGTATAAGAACTACCGATGATAATACTAGTAAATTTCCAATCATCATAGGTTTACAGCAAGGATCTGCTCCAAACCGTTACCTTTTTGCATTAGTTATAAGTGAGCATGTTAGGCATATGTAGGATGATATTCCTTGGTGCATGTTATTTGCGGATGATATAGTATTAGTAACTGAAACTAAGGTTGGAGTTAATCGTAAGTTGAAATTATGGAGGAGATGCATTAAAATCTAAGGGTTTTAGGTTAAGTAGGATCAAGACAGAATATATGGAATACAATTTAAGTAAAATTAGAAATAGAGATGGTGGAGTGAAAATTGAGGATCATGAAGTTTTTAAGAGTGATTATTTTCAGTTTTAAGGATCAATTATTCATAAAAGAAGAAGAGTTTGAAGAGGATGTTATCTATAGGATTAAAGCAGGGTAGATAAAATAGAGAAGTACAACTAGAATGCGATCATAGTTGAAGAAAAAAATTTATAGGACAGCAAACGACCAGCTATACTTTTTAATACAGAATGTTAGATAGTTAGAAAACAATATGTAAATAAACGTGAAATTGGCTGAAATGAGAATATTGAGATGGATGTGTGGTAATACAAGAAAAGATAGACTAAAAATGAAGTCTTTTATAAAAACATAGAGGTAACACCAATTGAGGACAAATTAAAAGAATGATGACTTAGATAATTTGGACTCATCATGTGGATTGAGAGTTGCACTAGTATGAAGGAGTGATCCGATACATGTAGAAGGAAAGAATTCTTGTAATTGATCCCAAATAGTTTGCGTTAAGGCTTAGTTGAAAGGAGTTGCTTTATTGACCAATACTTTGGGACTTGGAGCAAAACCACTGAAACGGAAACAGCATTTGAGATGTCAATTTATTTTCCGCCCCAAATGAGATAGGGAAATTAGTCACCTCTAATAGCTTGTTTCGCTTTTATGTATCAACCACATCTAGCTTAAGCACTATGCGAGGCCCTTACTGTCAGCAAAATGGAAGTAGGAGAAATTAAAAGAAGAATATGCTTTTTCAGTTTGGCTTTGGTCGTAGTCTTAAGTGAAAAGTACGTGCGAAGGCACTGAAGATGATCAACAAACTGCAACTCTCTCTTTGTTGGGTACTCCCTATCTCCTCCATTGTAACTCACCTATACTTCCGATCATAATTTTGGTAATTGTTGATGGCAAAGCCGTCTTTTCCATCAAAAGGAAAAAAAGGGAAAAAGCTTAAAGGCAGTTTGATATAACTCTCAGCATCAGTAGGCATACCCAAACTAAAGCAGCAGTCTGGCATGCCTCTTTTTTTTTTTTTCTTTTCTTTTTCTCCTTTTTTTTTTTCTTTTTCTTTGAGAACTAGGATAGGTTGGAAGCCCAGCCAAAATCGGATGAGAGTGAGATTTGAACCCAGGTTACTAGTACCAACACCCAATGACTTTACCAAATAAGCCAGTAAACACCCTTGAGTGGCAAAATGACGACTTACAGTTTGACATCATAACCAAATCCTTTCTCTCCTGAGACTTATTTAAATATTTGTGGGAGTATCTAAGGTTAGATCCTTTGCTCAAATATTCTGTGGAAGTAGCAAATCGGCAGTTTTAAGTCCCAGTCCATCTGGAAGAATAAAAGCATGCATCCTTAGCATACCATAGATGATGATCCCAAAAAATTCATGCTTCAAAACCTTGGCAGTGATCCTGAAAACTCAATTAAACAAGCTTATGTGTCTGAATTTCCCCACGCAGCCTACCATTTTGTTTCTAGGTATCAGCATAATTTAAATTTGACCTATGCACCTGGAAATTACCTTCATAGAACTCCTCAAACACGCTTGTAAGTAGATTTCATAAAATAAGAAGGGAAACCATCCAGGACTTCATAGGTTTTCTGCTTCAATACTAACCCAACTTTTTTCTCTTCCACGTTAGAAGGAAGCTTCCCAAACTGTTCTGGTAATGAACAGTACGTCCAAATCTCAGATCTTTCTTCATCTCAGTTCCTTCAGTACTTTGTTTGTATAATACCAAACCTTGTCAAGTCAGAAAACATTGATTTAATGGTCATTGAGAAAAATGGGGATTTGTGGAATGACATGGCAGGATTTTTCCCTCTTTTTGTGCTTTTTCTGTTGGCAAGAGACAGCAAAGTTTCAGAAACATCAAATTTTCTTTTCAGAATTTATACATTCTATTTAACAGTGTATGTTGTTTGCTTTTACCAATCAACTAAGTTGAGATTAATTATCTCTGTCCATAATGCATTTATGAGCTAAGGTTCTAATCTCTTCCAAATTATTTTATTACAGGAATCCACAATTTCTAAATGTTTTCTGATAACTGTTTAACTTGAACCTTTTCCTCATGTCTCTTAACTCTTTTTTCTTGTTCGTCTCATTTTATGTTATGAAGCCATGTAATGAATATTTTTCATAAAATCTATCTAATGGAGTTGCAGGTGAACTTCTTGAGCAAGCTAGTTGCTCTGAGACACGGAAAAACTGTCCAAAAAATGATGAGTGATGCATGGGAAAGATGGAAGTGCAGACAGCTTGAACAATGAAGATGAAGATCCTAACAACGCAGAGTAAAATAGCAGCGAGGGTGAGTTTTTATTTGCTTGATGCTCCAAATCCCTGGTGCTTGTGGTTATTAGGAATATTTATATGCCACCCCTATAGATTACTCTAAAAGATAAGAATCTGAGTCGACAGTGAAAAAACCGAGGAAATTATCGAAATTTTTGGGAAGATGCATTGGGGCAGCGTCACAGTATAAGGTAGTGTCAATGTCATAGGCAACAAAATATTCTTGAATATTAACAACCCTTGGTTTTCTCAGGGTAGTGTTACAGGCCAAAAGCGGCGTCGTGTTCATCCTGGAATCTTCCTAGAGACTGTTTGCAAGGTATTCACTCATCGTTGGGTTCATGATCTTAAAATCAAATTTTTATCTTGTGACATTGTCTGGTTGACAATTTAAGGTGACAATTAAATCAAATGTTCTTCAGATAAACTTTAAATGTGAGCATACTCTAGATACTGATATGCAGAACATGTACAGAAACTGGCACTCTCATTTCTTTTCTTGGCATGTTAGGTTTTGGGAGGAATTTGTGCAGAGAATGCATCTGGTATTGCAGCTTAACATTTAGAATGGGTAATTGCTCTACCTTCCTCACTGTTACGATCACATATATCAAGATTTTTTTAATAAAATATAACTGAGAGCATTTACCTCTCCTCCCCAGATTCATGAGAAGACCCTTCAAATTCTTCCAGAGATGGCCTTTTTAGTTCTGTGAGCAGATTCTGAGAATGCCTTTGCTCTTTGATTTAGCCAAGTTGGAAGTAAGCACAAAGCTTATTCCTCGAACCAAGGTCCACACAGCATGCAACTTCAGATATCACCAAAACGGGCATTTCTCAGGGTTAAGAAGCTATGATGATCAAGATAAAAGGAAGCGAAACATTGTCTAATGGAAGCACGGTTGATTTTATTTATTTTTTTTTATGGCTATATGGGCATGAGACAGAATGGGTCTTGGGTGCCTTTGGGTTGTATGACTAGTCCCCTACTTTTGGATCGTGCATCTTCTTGTGAATCTTCATTGCAATCTCCTGGTCAATAAATTCCATATCAAATTCAAATATCACTGTATGAAGTATTCTGTGCTTGGACAATATGTTTTACCTAATATTCTTACTTGGTTCCCTGCTCCTTGCTCCTTTTCAACTTGCAGTTGTGACTATGACCTATAGCCCCAATTGGTTTCAATTGGAAGCTAACCTTTTGTTCTATTTCATCATAATTTCTCGATGCTAATAACATTTAAGCAGTACAAATGCTTCCCGTGTGAGGTCGGTGCAGGACTAGGGAAATTTGATCAGACTATGCTGAAAACTCTGAAATGAATGCTTGAAGAGGGTTCTTTAGCATTTTAATTGAACGAAGGTTTAAAAGAGCAGAAGGCTGGCTAACTTTAGGAGCATTAGTTCTAGATTTTAGAGCCATACAGATCGTTAGGTTTGTAGCTGGGCCACCTTCCATGTTGGGTCTAGCAGGGCTTACACTAAGCTAGATTTTTGTAGGTTCTTCATACCGGACCGTACCCACCGGTGAGGAAGATTATTTTTGTGAAAGATTTTAGACTCATAGCCCAACCATTGGTTAAATGGATTGGATCAAGCAGGAAGAAAGGAAGAACCAAATCTAACCCAATACATTCATATCTAGTTGAGCTGGTTAGGCAGGAATTATTATTAATGGATCATAATTTAAACACAGATGTGACCCAAGGATTGAAAAAGCTGGCTTAGAGCTGGTCAGTTACGTCCTCGACCTCAGATCGCAAGTTAGAGATCAAGACAACTGCTACATATTCATAGGAAACTTTCCTTCCACGGGTGCAAGGCATCTCCGCATAATAGCATGCATAAACAAACAGTGGAATAAATTTGAATAATAATATTTAAACTTTATTTTAAATAACTAATTTCAAAATTTAAATTTCTCACAATTCTGACAATATTTTAAAATATTGCATCAACTTTAATAACCCTAATCTAAGATAATATTTATCAAAATTCTATCTCTAGTCGCTCTCTCATAACGAATCCTCGAGTCAAGTTAGTTCTTCGAATATGTAAAAATAATAGAATATCAAATAACAAGCCTAATAGTTTAGTAAGCAATGCATTAGCTAGATGAATCAAGCAATAAAATAATTAATAATATATGAAAAACAAGCATGCAAAATATATCAATTCAAAACCAGATCTAAACACTATCGAGTCATTTCAAAATTTAATTTTCGTTCATAAATCAATTTCTTTCAAAATATCAAGTTCATTTACACAACCATGAACTATGACTACATTAAAGTGCCATCGTATTACCCTTAATGGTAGAGTATCGAAGTGCCAATATATAACCCCTCATTGGCAAGTTATCGAAGTGCCACCATGCAACCTCCACCGGTAGAGTATCAAAGAGCCAACATACAACCTCCACTTGTTGGGTATCAAAATACCAATATACAATCCTACTAGCAGTCTGTTAGAATATAATCTAGCTGCGAGTCCAAATCTATTATGAATCAAAACTCTTTTTCTTAAAAATATATTTCATGTTCTAAATTAAAAAATTTCTAAAACTATGTAATATCAAAATCAATCGAATATAATTCATATCAAAATTAATATTTCAATTATGAGTCATTTAATATTATGAACAAGGGCATATCCAGTAATTAAAGTACTATGCATCAATTCATAAATCATTAATAATTTTATTAGAAAATTTCTAATATTTATTCGTAAATCTAGTAAAAGAGTTACATTACTTATTTTACGAGTGCGAGCCAACTAAACGATCCAATTAATTTCAAAATCTCTTTTAGAGCCCAATATTTTAAAATTATATTTTTATTAAAATTTCATCATAGTTATTTTAAAAATAAAATTTTAAATTCCAATACTCTCACAAGGTTAACTAAATGGGAGTGCTTCGAGCATCCTGGTCGGTTCGATCAAGGTGATTTCATAGGATCATGCTTAGACTAGGGTATAGGTGGTTCAGTAGAGATCGGGGTGGCCAAATTTAATTGTGCCTGGCAAGAGACAAGATGGGGACTAGCATGTTGCCTAATGACCATAGATTAGGGCTCTTCATCAGGGTCAATCCAAAATCACTAGGAGGAGTCCCTTACTGGATCCAACACCTTTAATGATGGAGTAGAGAGAGAAAGTCTAGGTAGAGAGAGAAAGAAGATAAAGAAAGGATGGGAAAGAGAGAGAAAGGAGAGAGAAAGGGAGAGAGAACAAGCTTCTCTCTCTAACTAAGGAAGAGGAAGAGAGAGAGGTTGTTGCGGGTGCAACCTGGGGTCAGGAGATCCACAATCAGTCAACAGGTGACTGGTAGCAAGAGGCGGCCAGTGGCACTGGTTAAAAATAGGGGTTTTGACCTCTTAGATCAGTGAATCTATGGTATCTCGGTGGCCGAAGCTCTAGCCCTGGTTTCCAGCCATCACGACGGACTAGAGGAAGATCTCGACGACGAGGCCCGGTAGAAGGAATAGCCAAAATTGAGGAACAAAATAGGGGTTGGCCAATTGAAATAGGGAAAATAGGGCATCACTCTTTTTTTCCAAAAGTCAGTCATTGCCAGCCAAAATCGGGCTTCTAAGGGCCACAAAAAAAAGGAGAGAAAAGCCAATCAAAGGTTGCTGGATTCTTACCTGGCTTTCGACGATGATTGGCAGCGGCAATGGCGTTGGTTGCATTCGGCTTTCGAAGAGTAAAACTCGAGAATTCTAGCGATGACTTCGATTAGGGGCCTAGGTTCTCTAGTGAGAAGGAAGAGATGATGAGAGGAGCTCTAAATAGAGCTGGATCGTGACTAGAATCCATCTCGAAGTCAAATTTCATTCGACAAACTTGGAAGAAAGAAGACTTTCATTGGGAGTCCTCTTCCCTCTTTGGGCCAAACCATTTGGGCCAGTCAAGTGGATCAGGCCAAGTTTATTGAGTATTACATTATTGTCCCTTGAAAATAAAATTTCGTTATATTTTGCCTCCCTAAAAATAAAATTTTGTCCTCAAAATTTTCATATCTGAGTCTTCTAGGAGTTAGAAACATTTCTTCTAAATCAAGTCATAACATCTCTCAAATCAAAGTTATCGTATCTGACTAGTTTCAGAATAATGAAGTTCACTATGCTTTTGCCGCGCAATTCTAATTTAAACCACCAATATTTACTACATTCACTAAATGTCTTTTAACAAAAAGAACCAAAAGCATCAAATAGATAATATACGATATTTTTTAATTTAGAAATCCTCGAATAAGATGTCTCAATTCTTTGAATAATTTATTCTATAATCAAGATAGTTGTACGTCCCAATATCCCTAGTGCCTACCCACCTACGCTCATTCTATGTTTGGCTCTATGTGTTACAGTTTATCCATTTTCTTGACCCAAGGGATTGATTTTGATGAAAAAAAAATATTTAAGTATGATAATAAGGATCATGTATTCTTGGAATAGTTAATTTGTTTTATAGGAAACTCAATAAGATTGAAAGGATAGAGAAGTATGGAGAAGCCAAAAAGAACAAATTCCAAAAGTTTTTTGAAGTGTTTTGGGAGCTTTTGTAGTGTAAGAGTTGACCCTAAAGAATCATGAGTCGACTCCTGTCGAGCATGAGTCGAGTTGATCTTAAAATGGCCATGACAAAAGATAAAAGGTAGAAAAAACAAGCCCTTTCGCAAGCCAACTCTAGAAGATTACAAGTTGACCCTATAATGACCACAGGTGAAAGACTGAGAACAACAAAAATGAACACATTCTCAAGTTGACTTTTGAAGAAGTTAAGTCGACCTGTCTGTGTCTGACAACAGTAATGATTAGTTTTTTTGCAAAATCAGAGCAGTTGTTTTTACTCCCAACGGCTATTTCAACCTCTCCAATGGCAAGATACGACTCTCCAACAATTTTTCAAGCTATAAATGCTTCCAAATTGACGTGGAGAAGAAAGATGGATTAAAGAGATTGAGTGAATGAGGTAAAGGAGAAGGAATGCAAGTCAACCACCACTTCTAGTGCTTCAACTTAAGAATCAATTTGAGAAGTGGCCTTCAAAGCCTCTACTCACCAAAGAGAGCTTCCAAATATTTAGAGAGAACTTCAACTTCCAATTATTGATTTCCATCATAATATCAAGAGCAAGCAATGAATAGAAAGGGAAAGGGCTCACTTCCATTCACCATGATCCCAACTTTCAGAGCAATCAAACTCGAGTTACAATGACATTACCCAACTTTTGTATTTCTATCATTTTTTTTCACGAGATTAGAGAATCTGTGATGGGTTTTGGTGTGGTTGATACCATAAAAAAAAGCTATCTTGCAAGTTTAGCTGTACCTGGGAAACAGCTAGGTCGCAGTTGATTATTCTAAAAAATAAACTAAGTTTTTCTAAACTTAGAAGTAAGGAGTTCCTAGGTGTTAAAACTTGGGGTTGGTTTTGTTGTACCAACAAAATAGTTTGGTTTTGGTTAATTGCCAAAAAAAATAACTGAATTTGATTGTGAGCCTGAAAAGCAACTGGGCTGTAATCTTGGTCATAGATTATAGTGAAATTTTTAAGAAAAAAATTTTGGAAAATTGATGTAGGAGCTAAGTTTGGCTTCAAACTACTATAAAATCTTTGTGTTTGTATTTTTTGCTTGTTCTCATCTTGTGCATTTATTTATCACTCATTTTGCTGTGCATACTAAAATTCAAATTAGTTTTACTTAAGAATTATTTCATGGAGTTCAAATTCTCAAACATGAAAGTGAATAGGATAATAATGGAAATAAATTAGCTCAATTGAATGCAAAGGTAATGAATATACTTTATTGTGTACTTAATGAAAATGAATTTAATAGAATTTGTACATGTATTTTGCTAAAAAAAATTGGGATAAATTGGAAATAATTTATGAAGGAACAAATAAAGTGAAAGAATCAAAAGTTAATATGCTAGCACAAAATTATGAAATGTTTAAAATGAAATTATATGAATCTATTTTTAAAATATTTTCAAATTTACAAATATTATTAGTGATTTGAAATCATTAGAAAAATCATATACTAATGCCGATCTTGTGAGAAAGATTTACAAATATTATTAGTGAATTGAAATCATATATTATTAATGATTTGAAATATATAGTTCTATATCATGGTACTCTTAGACCTAATGACTTAAGTTGTACTATAATTTGAAATAAAAAAGCTAAATCAAGTTGAATTGCATTGTATAGAAAATACTTGTCTCAAATTATTAAATCTGAAAGTTTCATTTGAAACTACTCACAAATTTTAAAATTTTAAAAGGAATGATCAATTAAGGGGGGAAAAGAAAATTAAAGGGGGAGAGAGAATGCTAAACATATGAAAAAATGAAAAGTGATTCTCTCAAATAAGCCTTATCTGAAATTTAAATTTGAAAATTGTTTTGATACACTTTGTAGAATTCGAAGGTTGCTATTTGCTTGATGCATCATATTCTCTAATCATAAATGAAATCACAACTCCTATATTTGATATTTTCTAGCACCAATAAAATTTATCATGAATAACTCTAATTTAATGAAAAGGGGGAGAGAGAAAGTTAAGTATTGCTAAGTTTGAAATTTTTGAAGGAAACTAACTATTGAACCCAAAATGCTTTAAAATTTGATTAAAGCTCTAAATCTGATCTTTCTTACTTGTATCCTTTAGCTCTTCAATTATCCTAAAATCTTAGTGGGATAAACTTGAAGTTGCTACAATTTTCTTGATTTCCTCTAAATTTTAAAATGTAACTCTTTGATACCATCAAAATGGGGAGAGAGAATAAGTTGAGTATATGTTTAATTGAATATATATTTGCTTGAGGTAATTTGAATATTTTATGAAGCATTCATGAAGTATGTTCTTAAGATATATATTTGTTTATTTCATGCTTGACATAGATGAATTAAGTATGCAAAAATCCTAGAAACACAATATGCTTTATTTTGCATATACTTAATATTTTGGCATCATCAAAAAAGAAGAGATTATTGATTCAATGGATTGATTTTGATGAGGACCAAATAATTGAGTATGGTACTAATGATCTTGTGTTCTTGGAGTAGTTAATTTGTTTCATAGGGAGCTCAATGAGGTTGGAAGGATAGAGAAGCTTGGAGACGTCTAGAAGAACAAATCTTAAAGTTGGAGAAGTTTTTTGAAGAGTTTTGGGAGCTTTTATAATGGACGAGTTGACCTTAAAGAATCATGAGATGACTCCTACCGAGCATGAGTCGACCCCAACACAAGTCGAGTCGATCTCAAAATGGCCACAGACAGAAGATAGAAGAAAGTAAAAACCAGCCCTTTTGCACAATTTCAAAATATTCTATAATATTTCATCAATTTAAACCTTAATCTAAGATAATGTTTGTTAAAATTCTATCTCTAGTTGCTCTCTTATAACGAATCTTTGGGTAAAACTAGTTTTTCAAATCTATAAAACCATAGAACATAGAATAACGAGTCAAATAACCCAGTAATCAACAAATACCTTAGTTAGATAATTCAGGAAATAAACATAATTAATAATATGATAAAAATAAGCATGTAAAGTACATCAATCTAAAACTAAATCTAAATACTATCCAATTATTCTAAAATTCAAATTTTGTTCATGAATCAATTTTTTTCAAAATATCAAGTTCATCTTGACAACCATGAACTATGACCGCATCAAAATGCTATTGCATAACCACCAATGGTAGGGTATCAAAGTGCTAACATATAGCCCCCCCCACTGGCAGGGTATCGAAGTACCAAAATACAACCTCTACTAGAAGAATGTCAAAGTGCCAACATACAATCTCTACTGATAGGGTACCAAAATGCCGACAGACAATCTCACTGGCAAGGTATCAAAATATAGTTTGTCTGCAAGTCTAATTTTTTTTGAATCAAAACTCTTTTTCTGAAAAATATATTTCATGTTCCAAATCAATTTTTTTTTGAACTACACGATATCAAAATCAATCCAACATAATACATATCAAAATCAACACTTCCAATAATGAGTCATTTAATATTCTAGGCAAGGGCATATCCAATAATTAAAGTGCTATGAATCAATTCAAAAATCATAAATAATTCCATAAAAGTTTAATAATTTATCAATAAATCTAAAAAGAGAGTTACATTGCTTACCTTGCAAGTGCAATCTAACTAACCGATACAATTAATTTTGAAAATCCCTTTGAGAACCTAATACTCAAAAATTATATTTTTATTAAAATTTTATCATAATTATTTTATAAATAAAAATTCTAAATCTAGCACACTCATAAGGATGACAAAGGAGTGCCCATCATTCTGGTCGGTCCGATCAAGATGATTTCACTAGATCATGCTCAAACTATGGTACAGTTGGTTCAATAAAGATCGAAATAGTCAAATCTAATAGTATATGGTAAGAGGCAAGGTGGAACTGGCACACCGTCCGATGACCATAGATTAGGGCTCTTCATCTGGGTCAATCTAAAATCACTAGGAGGAGTCCCACACCTCTAATGAGAGAGTACAGAGAGAAAATCCAGGTAAAGAGAGAAACAAGTTAAGAGAGAGGTTGGGGAAGAGAGAGAAGGAGAGAGAAAGAGTTCTCTCTCTAACCAAGAAGGAGGAAGAGAGAGAGAGAGGATGGCTGCAGGTGGTGCCTTGGGATCTTGGGACCAATGGCCGACCAATAGGTGATCGACAGTAACAGGCAGCCGTTTGTGCTAAAGTAGTTAAAAATTGGTGTTTCAACCCCTTGGATCATGGAATCTGTAATAACCCCGATTTTTTTTTATAAAGAAAAAGAAGAATATAATAATCCTTAAGTTAATCGGAGGGATAATATTGGAAGGAATCAAAAGTTAATGGCATAATTGAATATGCATCGAAGTGGCAGGGCAAAACAGAGATTTTTGTGCTTGATGTGATGGAATTAGGAGATTTTGAGGGTGTGCTGTGGCGGTGGGATTTAAATAGAGAGAGATACATAGAGAGAAGGAAAGGGAGTGATCTTAGGCAGTGAAGAAAGAAAAGAAGAAGTAGAAGGGAAGAGAGGAAGGGAGTTTGAGGTGGAAGGGAGCCCCGGTTGCGCTGCCAGCTGAAGAAAAAAGTGTAGGTCTCCTTTCCCTCTATGCAAAGACCCCAGTTTTTAGAAGAAAAAGGATAAATACCTCATCCCTACCTAGTATTCTAAAGAATTTAGGCTATAGAAAGGGTAGATGACAGTTTTAGAGGAGATTAAAAGAGAAGGAGTCAGATTTCGACAAGGTTTTTTCAGGACTGCGGAAAATCTGTGTCGATGTTCTGACTTCAGTGACATGTTTCGGAGGTCAATCGACCTCCGATGGTGATGCATGTTACCTCTCTGGAAATTTTTATAAGTGTAGAATATTAGGTATAAATTTCATAGAGTTTGGAGTTTGGAGTTTGGAAAGTAGATCAAACCCGGGATGAAGTAACCGGCTGTTGGTCCGAGTTACTGTTTATCCGGATGGAAAAGTAAGGAATTTCATTCCATAATAGGGTATTAAGCCTAGACTAGGCTAAGAGGGACCTTGTACTCATGCAAGGGAGTCCCTAATACACATAAATGGTGGGTTAATTATTAGAAAAAAAAGAAGAAAAGGATTTAGTGAGGGAGGGAGTTGAGTCAACTAAAGCTTTCTATGTTTATGATTGATATATAGATAATGGGCCCATGATACAATACTAAGTGTATGATTAATGCATGTTTTAGTTGGGCAAGGAGTTAGAAAATAAGAAGAAGTCCTCTACTGCCTACTGTAAAGTTTTGAAGGTGTATCGGGATCGTGCCGGATTGACATGTGAGTGGGAGTTATGTACTTTGCATCATAAGCATTTCTTAGTTCATTTTCATAAATGTTTGCCAAGTGTGGAGTGATCCCACTTGAGCATGTTAATTGATATTTGTAGTAGATTCCTCTATATTCTTGTTTCTCCATGCTTGATTATCCTGTACATGCATTTAAGGGAAGATCGAGAGGAATTACAAGGGAGAAAAGAGTTGTTGAATTAGGTTCAAGTTGTGAAATGACTTCTTTTGTTCATGGATTTCATTTCCTCTATTTCGAATACTTGTAGCGCCCTCTCATCCCAATGATTCATGGTATATTGAGTTACATTCGCAATTCCTTGACTCCTCACTTCTAACCCTGATGTCTAGCTTATGATTGGGTCGTGGTCGAGTGAGTGGTAGTCTTGATTGATACTCCTTTATAGTAGAGTATTGAGAGTGTGCATCATGTCAGTTATGTATGGCTTGGCAGTATCTACAGAACACCTATAGTCGACGGGGTTAGAAATCGGCCTATATGCACATAGTTGTCCCCTGGGTGGACGCAACCCAGTCCCTTTCTAGGGGGATACGTCCTAGTCGTAGGATCGGCCGGTCCTACGACATGCATTTGCTTTCCGCCGGGCATACTAAGTTCCCACGAGTTGCAGTAATCTTTCCGCGGTGGTCGTATTTTCGCGAGGTGCCATTCAATATTTAGATGTGAGATGAGTCTCACGGTTTTCTATGGATTTCTGTTCTGGATACTGGCCTGCATTTGTATTATTAGTGTGGTGTCATATTCTGCATATGCATGTGATAGTAGAGAATTAGTGTGGTTCGCCTGGGGCGTAAGACCCACCTCCTGATAGCTATCTTGTTAATGATTTAGCATATTGACATCCCAATTTGTATATATCAGCATGATGATCTGTTGAGCATATTCATGAGTATCATACATGTTTATTTGATTATTCTATATATGCTCCAGATGAGTTGACTATGATTATGGTGATATTGTAATGACTTACTTCATATTCTATATGTTGAGTTCATGTATATCTTTTTATTGATCACTATTCATATGCTCTTGAGATTTCACCTTGAGCCATGATTTATGTTTGCCTCATGTGCATAGTGCTCTCTACTCCACTCACTGAGTAATATATACTCACTCTCCAATTTGATGCTTTTGTTGCAGGCCAGGTGATGTATAAAGAAGAACAAGATTAGAGGTTGACTATTAGCTGTGTTGCTCCATAGCATAGTGTAGAATAGATGTTTATATTTTGGTGTATTATAAACCCTCAGTTGTATATAGTGTGTAGTTATAGACAGAGATCCTGTTGTGGGTATGGGTTTGACCATGAATGGAATGGGAACCAGATTTTTTTTATGTACAGATGAGTTATATGCCTGTGATGATGTATATATTATCCAGGTTCATTATGTGACAGATTATGATTATAGTCGATATCCTATTAAGGTTGATATATGATTACTGCTCTGACAGGTAGAGTTGTTGTATGTATTGATATATCCTTTCAGGTAAATATAGAAAAAAGATGATCATTTTGTACATATATCATGTCAAAATTTTTAAAAATTTATTGATGATTATGATAAGTAAGTAGGGTTCTACGTGGTGGCTAGTGGCCTTATGCCAAACCGCACCCTAGGACCGTCACGGCTGCCCGCAGAATGGGGGTCGTGACAAAGCTTGGTATCAGAGCGAAGGTTAAGAAGAGTCTTGTCAGAGTAATAGGATGAGTCAGGATTAAGTATAGGATTATACTATGGAGCATAGAATTTTTTTTATGCTATTTGCTGAGTCGTTTACAATTTAGTAAAGCATTTTATGACTTAGTGTGTAGTGACCGCCTCTCTCTTTGTTTCTTTTTAGAGATATATAAAGGATGCCTCCAAGGGAAGGATCCGCTCATCTTGGAAGGAGGACGGAGCCAGATATAGAGTTTGATGCGGGTTCCGCACACATCGAGCCCCAGAGAGAAAAATCACCTCCTGCTGACAGATGGAGGGTTGATGATCAAGGAGAAGTAGGAAGTAGAGATGCACTGGTGGAACAGTTGCTGGCGGAGAATCAAGCTCTGAGGGAGCAAATTGCTCGGGGGAAGCCTCCTGTCCCGTCAATAACATCCATCCCACCTCTTGTACCTGTGCCAAGGAGTTCGACCAGGCAGGCTCTGAATGATGAGGAGATCACTGTACAGAATTTTCTGAGGCTCAGAATTTTTTCCCTAGAATTTAAGATGGAAGAATGATGAGAGTACAAAAGTACGATCTACATACTACTTAAATTAGTATTATTGCCAACAGATAATGATATTATTACTAATTTAATATTATATTTTTGTTGGGTGCAGGTAACCATAAATCAAAATTTACAATGCGCATTTAGTATAAATTGGGCCTAGACAAATGCATAACTCAGACCACATACGCCCAAC
>JAOXJJ010000263.1:14735884-14766573 GCA_025769935.1 Phoenix roebelenii | reverse complement strand
GCATCATCATCTTATTAATTCCTTGGACGATTCATAGACACATAAATAATATGAATGAAAAAGATGTCTTTTATTTAAATAGTCAAGTACAAAAGTATGTCCCAGAATTAATAATGTGTCAGCCTTATTGACTTCTAGGGCATATATCTAACAAGTAGACCAAACCTGGGATGAAGTAACCAGCTGTTGGTCCAAGTTACTGTTCATCCGGGTGGAAAAGTAAGGAATTTCATGCCATAATAGGGTATTAAGCCTAGATTAAGCTAAGGGGGATCTTGTACTCATGCAAGGGAGTCCCTAATACACATAAATAGCGGATTAATTAATTAAAAAAAAAGAAGAAAAGGATTTAGTGAGGGGGGAGTTGAGTCAACTAAAGATTTCTATGTTTATGATTGATACATAGATAATGGGCTCATGATACAAGACTAAGTGTGATTAATGCATATTTCAGTCGGGCAAGGAGTTAGGAAACAAGAAGAATAAGTTTTCTACTGCCTACTGTAAAGTTTTGGAGGTGTATCGGGACCGTGCCGAATTGATATATGAGTAGGAGTTATGTACTTTGCATCATGAGCATTTCTTAGTTCATTTTCATGAATGTTTGCCATGTGTGGAGTGATCCCACTTGAGCATGTTGATTGATATTTGTAGTAGATTTCTCTATATTCTTATTTCTCCATGCTTGATTATCCTGTACATGCATTTAAGGAAAGATCGAGAGGAATTACAAGAAAGAAAAGAGTGGTTGAATTAGGTTCAAGTTGTGAAATGACTTCTTTGTTCATGGATTTCATTTCCTCTATTTCAAATATTTGTAGCGCCCTCTCATCCCAATGATTCATGGTATATTGAGTTACATTCGCATTCCCTTGACTCCTCACTCCCAACCCTGATGTCTAGCTTATGATTGGGTCGTGGTCGAGTGAGTGGTAGTCTTGATTGATACTCCTTTATAGTAGAGTATTGGGAGTGTGCATCATATCAGTTATGTATGGCTTGGCAGTATCTACAGAACACCTATAGTCGATGGGATTAGACATTGGCCTATGTGCACATAGTTGTCCCCTGGGTGGACGTAGCCCAGTCCCTTTCTAGGGGGGATACGCATAGGCGTAGGATCGGCTGGTCCCCATGAGGTGTAGTAGGCTTTCTGCGGTGGGTGTATTTCCGCGAGGTGCCATTCAGTATTTAGATGTGAGATGAGTCTCACAATTTTCTATGAATTTCTATTATGGATACTAGCTAGTATTTGTATTATTAGTGTAGTGTCATATTCTGCATATGCATGTGACAGTAGAGAATTAGTGTGGTTCGTCTGGGGCGTAAGACCCACCTCCTGATAGCTGTCTTGTTGATGATTCAACATATTGACACCCTGATTTGTTTATTTCAGCATTATGACATGTTGAGCATATTCATGAGTATCATACATGTTTATTTGATTATTCTATATATGCTCCAGATGAGTTGACTATGATTATGGTGATATTATGATGACTTACTTTATATTCTATATATTGAGTTCATTTATGTCTTGTTATTGATCACTATTCATATGCTCTTGAGATTTCACCTCGAGCCATGATTTATGTTTGCCTCATGTGTATAGTGCTCTCTACTCCACTCACTGAGTATTATATACCCACTCTCCAGTTTGATGCTTTTGTTTCAAGCCAGGTGATGTATAGAGAAGAACAAGATTAGAGGTTGACTGTTAGCTATGTTGCTCCATAGCATAGT
This sequence comes from Phoenix roebelenii, assembly GCA_025769935.1. NCBI lineage: Eukaryota > Viridiplantae > Streptophyta > Magnoliopsida > Arecales > Arecaceae > Phoenix > Phoenix roebelenii. Next base: position 14,764,830 of record JAOXJJ010000263.1, on the reverse strand, counting down.
GTAGAATAGATGTTTATATTTTAGTGTATTAAAAACCCTCAGTTGTATATAGTGTGCAGTTATAGACAGAGATCCTGTTGTGGGTATGGGTTTGACCATGAATGGAATGGAAACCAAATTTTTTTTATATACAGATGAGTTATATGCTTGTGATGATGTATTGATATATATTGTCCAGGTTCATTATGTGACAGATTATGATTATAGTCGATATCCTCTTAAGGTTGTTATGTGATTACTGCTCTGACATGTAGAGTTGTTGTATGTATTGATATATCCTGACAGATAAATATAAAAAAAAGGTGATCATTTTGTGCATATATAATGCCAAAATTTTCAAGTGTTTATTGATGATTATGATAAGTAAGTAGGGTTCTACGTGGTGGCTGGTGGCCTTATGCCTACCCGCACCCTAGGACCGTCATGGCTGCCCACAGAATGGGGGACGTGACAGAATCTATAAGGCCGGAGCTCTAGCCATGGCTTCCAACCATCATGAGGGACTGGTGAAAGACTCCGGTGATGAGCATTGGTGGTAGCAAAATCAAGAAAATAATAGGGGGCGACCTACTAAAATAGGGGCAATAGGGCATCTCATTTTTTAGCCAAAAATCTCGCGATCACCAACTGGAACCGAGCTTCTTAAGGCCATGGAAAAAATAAGAGAAAAACCAATCAAAGGTTGCTAGCTTCTTACTTGGCTTGGGATGATGATTGGGAGTGGCAACAACATTTGTAGCGGCCAACTTTTGGAGAGAAACACCTAAGAATTCTAGCGACGACTTTGTTGGGATTGAGTTCTTTGGTGGGGTGGAAGGGGTGATGAGAGGAGCTCTATATAGAGCTTGGTTATGACTACAATCTAGCCCAGAGTTGGCTTCCGTCCGACAAACTTGGGAATAAGAAGACTCCCATTGGGGAATCCTCTTCCCTTTCACACGTGCGTCGCACGTGCATCATTTTTTTTTCCGCCCAATCTTATGGGCTGGTAAAGTGGACTAGGCCTAGTTTACTAAGTGTTACATTCTCCCCTAAAAAAATTTTCTCCTACGAAATTTTCGTACTTGAGTCTTCAAAGAGTTGGAGATACTTCTTCCAAATCAAATTATAACATCTCTCGAATCAAAGTTATCGTAGATGCCTAGTTTTAAAATAATTCAGTTCACCATGCTTTCACTACATAACTCTAACTTAAACCACCAATATTCATTGAATTTACTAAATGCCTTTGAACAAAAAGACCCAAAAGTATCAAATAGATAATATACAATATATATAATTTTTTAATTTAAAAATCCTCGAATAAGTTGTCACAATTCTTCGAATAATTTATTTTTTAATTAACATAGCTGTACGTCCCAATATCCCTAGTATCTACCCACCTACACTGATCCTATGTTTGGCTCTATATGTTACAATTTATCTACTTATGCTCTGATACTATATTAATTATCATGTCTCCGACATAAGATCGTGAGCCAAAGGTTGCAGTAACCGCCGCATACTCATAGAAAACTCTTTCCACAAGCATGCAAGATATCTCAACAAGATATCATAAACAAACTGCAAAATAAATTTAAATAATAATTTTCAAACTTTATTTTAAATAACTATTTTTAAATTTAAATATATCATAATTCCAACAATATTCTAAATCAACTTAAATAAATCGTAATCCAAGATAATGTTTGTCAAATTTCTATCTCGAGTCGCTCTCCCATAACAAATTTTCAGGTCAAGCTAATTCTTCAAATTTGTCAAAATAGTAAAATATAAAATAATAGGACAGACAATCCAGCAAGCAATGAACACCTTAGTTAGATAAATCAACCAATAAAATAATTAGTAATATGCTGAAAATAAGCATGCAACTTACATCAATTCAAAACTAAATCTAAAAAGTATCTAGTCATTTCAAAATTCAAATTTAATTTATAAATTAATTTCTTTCAAAACATCAAGTTCATTTTGATATTCATAAACTATGATCACATTCAAGTGCCACCGTATAACGCCAACTGTAGGATAACAAAGTGCCAATATATAATCCTCTACTGGCAGGGTATCGAAGTGCCAACGTACAACCTGGACTAGCAGGGTTTCGAACTGCTAATGCATAACCCCCACTGGTAGGGTATCAAAACATAGTATGACTGTGGGCCAAAAACCATTTCAAATCAAAACTTTTTTTAAAAAAATATATGTCATATTTGAAATTGAAAAATTCCTAAAAGTATGCAATATTAATATCAATAGGATATAATCCGTATCAAAATCAACACTTTGAATCATGAGTCATATAATATTATCCGTAATTAAGTACTATGCATCAATTTATAAATCATGAATAATTTCATATAGAAAATATTTAATAATTTTCTATAAATCTAGAAAAAGAGTTACAGTACTTACCTTACGAGCACAATCCAACTAATCGATCTAGTTGATTCAAAAATTCCTCTTAAAGTCTAATATTAAAAAAATATTTTTTATTAAAATTTTATTATAATTATTTAAAATAAAATTCTGAATTCTAACACCCACATAAGGCTAACCAAGCAGGAGTACCCAGCATCCCGGTCGGTCTGATCAAGGTGATTTTATTGAATCATACTCAGATTAGGGTAAAGGTGGTTCAACAGATATTGGGATAACCAAATCTAACAGTGTCTGACAAGGATTAAGGTGGAGACTGTTACACCGCCTGATGATCATAGATCAGGGCTCTTCACCAGAATCAATCCACAATCACTTGGAGGAGTCTTTTACCAGATTCAACACCTCTAATAAGAGAGTAGAGAGAGAAAGTCTAAGTAGATAGAAAAAAAGTAAGAAAGGATGGGTAAAAGAGAGAAAGTAAAGAGAGAGAACAAGCTTCTCTCTCTAACCTGAGAAGTGGAACAGATAGAGGGTGGTTGCAGGTGGTGCCTAGGGGTTTAGGAACCCACGACCGGTCAATAGGTGCCCGACGGCAATAGGCAACCGACAATGCTAAAATCGGTCAAAGCAAGGTTTTAACCCCTTGGATCATGAAATCTGCGACATTCCAACAACCGAAACTTTGGCCATGGCTTCTAGCCACTACGAGGGACCAAAGGAAAACCTGGGTGGTAGAAATAGTAAGAATCGAGAAAAAAATAGGGGTTAGCCTACCGAAACAGAGAAAATAGGACATCACTCTTTTTTGCAAACAATCTGGCGATCACCAGCCGAAATCGGACTTCTAAGAGCCACAGATAAAGGAGAGAAAAGCCAATTAAAGGTTTCTGAATTCTAACCCAGCCTTCGACGAGGATTTGCAGTAGCAACAATGTTGGTAGCGACTGGGGCTTGGAGAATAAACCCAAGAATTTTGACGATGGCTTCGATCAGCGGTTGGGTTCTTTTGTGGGGAGGAAGGGGTGATGAGAGGAGTTCTCAATTGAGCTTTGTAATGACTAGTATTTGGTTTGGAGTCGGATTCCATCCAACGAACTCAGAAGGAAGAGGGCTCCTACTGGGAGTCCTCTTTCCTCCTCGCACGTGCACGTGGCACGTGCGTCAATTTTTTTTTCTTTTTTAGGCGAATCATTTGGGCCGATCAAGTGGAATGGGCCCAGTTTACTAGCTATTACAAGGTCTAATCAGGATAGCATAAGGTTGTGTTGAGGGTTTATCGATCCATTTGAGGGCATAAGGGACTGCCGCTATTGCGTGGGAATCATTGATAAGGTCATATTGCAAAAGCCTTACTTTGATATATCGGAGAGGTTTAGAAATGTTAGTTAGGCTATGGTTGCGTACAACTTACAAGATTGCATAAACTCGATTTCCTAATTTGCTTGGATTACTTGTGATTATTCATTTTGCCTTCTTAGGAGATAATCAAGTAGGATGTTTCCAATTCCAACAGGAGGTTAATTGGACCTGTAGTTTGCTATATCATGTCAAGCCACAAATTTGGAGTTTATTTTTATGTTGTTTCTTCTACTCTGACTTAGTCTTCCTTTTGTCACTGCAGGCAGAAGTTGCACCTGGAAGGTAGAGCTTTATCCAGGCTCATTGAGTACTATAACTTGCTGGTCTTAAATAAAATGCTCAATCGTATGTTTCCCTTCTTATGTTATACCATTGTTGCACTTCTCTCAAAGTACATTTATTACTTCATCTAACTATTGATTCTGAGTAGAGCCACTACGAAAGCATACTGTTTCTTTTAGCTTCTGAAACTGTAAGCAATTGTGATTGGCAGTAAGGTATTAATATTATTGCGGAGTGATTATGCAGTGAAGGACTTGTTCTGTAATTCATCTTGTATTCATAGTCGGGAAGAATGTCTTTATTTGCCAACAAGTAATAACATAAACCCCACAATTTCCAATTCAATTTCCGGCCTCTCGGTTGCTCGGTAACCATTCTAGCATTATCCAATGAAGCACTTGTTCTGTAATTTATCTTGTATTCATAGTCGAAAAAATGTCTTTGTTTGCCAACAAGTAATACCACAAACCCCACAATTTGCAATTCAGTATCTGGTGCATGCCATCTCAAGTGCTTGATAACCATTCTAACATTGTGTCTTAAACTGAAATAGGTTGCATGGTTAACCACTTACCTGCTTCCAGATGTATATTTCCCTTAGCGAGTGTGCAAGCATTGTTCAGAAAAGAATTGAAGACTCTAGTTCTTTCAACCAATGTTATTTGTTTAAGCTCTAAACTGAACTCTATTGCATTATATTAGCTAACTTAGCCCTATGAGGTGTTCACTGCAACTGCTGTATCTCATATATTTGAACTGCAGGTTCATGCTACCTGGTTTACATTAAGTTTTGCCATTCATACTGTCTCCATCTATACAAAGGAAGCCACAGTTTTGGTTCAAGCTGCTGGCAGCATCACAGTGATTACTTACACTGCAGTCAGCATTGATGTTGTCAAAAAGCGTTACGATGCCTGAGAGTTGGCTCGAATCTTCTAGCAGGATGATCAGTTTCATCAAATGTAGTAATTCATGCCTACTTGCAGCAAGTTCTTGTTGGGTATCTGCAGATCGACGAATCCCTGCCTGAAATTCCTCCTCAAGAAATCATATACGTAGTTGACAACCACCCTCTTTAACAATCCCGAATCCTCACTAGCTTTCACCTCACTGTGACCCAACAAGTACACCACTCCTGAGGTCCAGGAACTCTCCAAGAACCTGATCTCCTCCTCTGCCTCTCCATTTCCTTTGCCATCTTCTTTCCAATTCTCCATCCTGATGAGTGACTTGAGATGCTCCATCAGTAGGCGCTCAAACTCCTCATTCCCCACACGTCGATCTCGGTATCCATACCTCACAATGCAACGATACATCTTGTAGTCTTTAGGCCCCACTCTTCTTAGCAAGAACCGCTCGTCGGCCATGACTCTGTTCACAGGCAGGTACTTGACCGATACAAATATCAGCACAGAGTGAATTGCTGGTAGGTTGGTAAGGAAGTGAGGAAATATGGCAGGGATCCCCCGGGTCAGCTCGGTATAGAGGAGCCCGACGCCGGGCACCCGTGAGATACCGAGGTTGGAACCGAGGTTGTGCAGGTACTGGGTCGAGACCTTTTGTTCTACTTCAAATGCATGACGCCTCGACTGCACGTAATGCCACACATACATGACGAAGAAGAGCATTGCAGCAAAGGAGAGCGGAAGGTAACCCCCTTTGCTGAATTTGTAGAGCACTGAAGAGAAGTAGAGGAACTCAAAGGAGAAAAACACAAGAACAAATAGGGCCACAAGCATAAGGCTGGTTTGCCATATCATCAGCATTATTAGGACGAGAAGGGAGGATGTAACGATCATCACTGCAACCACTGCAATCCCTGTGAATTGTGAAAGACATGGTCAATTTGAGAGCTGACCAAGAATATTATACTCGCCAGAGATTGATAAAAGAAGCAAACTATTACCATAAGCATTTCCAATTTTAGTCGTCTCTTTGAAGGAGGCAGTGACCATGACGCAGGCAAACATTAGGAGGAAATTTATCTCAGGAATGTAGACCTGGCCTTCATGCTTGTGGGAGGTGTGGATGACTCGCACTCGAGGGAAGCAGCCCAAAGCCATGGACTGCTTCACTATTGCAAATGTGGCAGAGATCATGGCTTGGCTTGCGATGATTGATGCCAAGACGGCGACAGCGAACATTGGCCAGTACACACATTCTGCAACACATCGAGGCAACAGGAGGAGGATTTAAGAGAGACGCTCCTTGTGTATCCAAGTTCTAGCACAGATTTTATGCCACTAAATGAAGCAACAGAGGGCATACCAGGAGTAGACTTGTAAAAGGCATCCGATACGTCAGTTGGAACATTAGAGAGGTATGCAGCTTGTCCCACATAAGCGCAAATTAAGCAAGGGTATATCAATCCAGCGAATGCAATCTAGAAAGAAGAAGAAAACAATGTTGGAAAGGCTGAACATCTTCTGAATAATCCGTTCGGAAGCTAAGGTTGCAAGGAAGCGATGTCAAACCTGAATCGATCTAACTGAGAAGTGACCAAGATCAGCAAACATGGCCTCAGTTCCTGTTCCGTTAAAACGCAATAACCATTTGAGAACAGAACAAGTTGTGAGGATATAATTCACTCATATACTGCAAGGAGAAGTTACCTGTCATGCAGAGCACAACTCCTCCAAGAGAGATCCAGGCCTCCTTAGGATCCCTCCTGAAGTATGAGATGATGTAGATGGGGTTGAAAGCCTTTAATACTGTTGAATCATGCCACATGAAATTGAAGATTCCGATGGTCCCTATGAACAAGTACCACGTAACGATCAAAGGGGCAAATGTGTACCCCACTTTGTCGGTCCCGAACCTTTGAATGGCAAAAAGAGCCACCAGTATGGCCACCGATATCATCGCAATAACATCTGAGATACCATCAACATTGAACAATACTAATTAGAACACACTGCAGGACTCCTACCTACAAGAAAGATTCAGTAGAAGACTTAACATGGCAAATTCAAAGCTAGGTTCAAAGAGTTTACCTTTGCTTAGTCCTGCATCAATTTTCCTCACTCCATCTATTGCTGAGAGAACTGCATCATTGAAATTTTCTTAACAAGTTAGCAAATATGAAACGGAATTAGAAATTAAAATTAAAAAGCTATGTATAATGAAGTGCGGAAATTCGTTGGAACCAACCTGAAATACAAGGAGTTAGGATGCCATCACCAATGACCATGCAAGTTCCAAGAAGGGCCAAAGACAGAAGGCCGGTTTTAGCCCAACTGCTCTTCTCCAAGGCCTGCTTTATCTTCTCAGCTCTCTTTAGGTGTCTGTTGGGTATCTGCAGCTTATAAGCAGAGAGATCCATGTCTTCTGCTTGCTGGTTTGGAATCGCGCTCACCTTGGAATGTCTACATATCAAGGAATACATCGCGAAGGTTCCACCTGTGGTCGAAGGCAAACAAGTCAATCTCCCTAATATACCTCATCAATTTGAGCAATAATTCTACAGAATCATAAGGCTTTGCGATTTGCAATAACTTACCATCTCCATTGTCATTGGCCCAGAGGACAATGAAGACATATTTGATGAGGGGAAAGAGTGTGAGAGAATATATGATGAGAGATAGAGCTCCAACTATGTCATCGTTGCTCGGTACCCTGTCTGCAAATGTGCTTGCAAACACATACAATGGCGACGTTCCAATGTCCCCGTACACCACTCCGATGCTTTGAAAAGCCAGCTGCATTACGACGGCCATTGAAAGGACCTGTTCCACCCCCAAAATGCCATTTAGTAAAAGAAAAGCCCGAAAATATCCATTTGAAAACAGGATGAGAACATAAAACATAACTATCACTACTAACAAGGAATCTACGGAAGTTCTTTGTTGTAAAGTGTGGATATAGCGGCACAAAGAAGTAACAACATGGTAAGAAGTTGGAAGAGAGTCTAACAGTGTTTGTGCTTACTTTAGAAGAGGCGGGCATGCCGGAGACCCGGTTAGCCTCTTTGTCAAGAGAGTCAATCCTGTTCAAGTGTGTGCTTATGGGCTGCTGCTCTTTGCCCACCTGTTCTTCTACTCCTTCCTCCCTTTCTCTTTCTCTCATGGTGTTCTCCTTCTCATCATTCACCATCTCTATTTTCAACACAACCCCCTCAACTACTTCTTCTTCCCCCATTATGGGGAAGAGAATAGCTCCAGAAAGTAGGGGAGATTATAGAAAGAGAGGGGAAGAGAGAGAAAAAGAAGGCCTTCTCCTGCGAGCAGAAGCCCCAGGCCGGGGATCGGTTTTTATAAGCACAAAGGATGGCGGTAAGCTAACCGCTCTCTACATTGAATGACTTATTGGCGAGGTGGCACGTTTCGAGTCGCCCATTGAAGTTTAAAAATCACATATGCGTTCGGGGAAGGTTTGGACGAGGGGAGGTTGCCACCCCGCAGCGCAGAACCGTTCTCCTCTCCAAGCGGCAAAAAGAAAAATATATAAAAACATTCACCTACTCTTGCATGGATGAAATTGACAGTTTCTTGGGCCCCTTTGAACCATTTCTCAAATGTTCTCAGCGTGCAATTAGAGCATGAAAGCCCATTCTGGCGTCTGCTTGTCCCTTTCAAGTTTCCGGGGTCTGCTTGGTTGCAAGTTCTTACGGCCACTATAAGCATTAGACATGTAAAATGGGCATAGATTTGATGTGTGAGAGAGAGAGAGAGAGTCCTATACATGTACCGTGTGGAGCCTATCTAACCTTTTCGTAAGTAAATTGGAAGAGACTAATCTCTCTGGTCTGTATCAGGGTGGGAGACGATTCCTGGCATGCTTGTTAAATTGTATATTATTATATTTATAGCCATTTTAGAATAATTTTGCTTCAGTGCAATTTAAAATATATAGTATTTTTAAAAAAAAAAATTTAAAGCTTGGCTGTTAAAATTAAGACTTGCATTGATATTTAATTTGCTTATCAGTTCAGCAAGTTAACTATTTTTTTAAAAAAAAATTAACTTAGTGCTACATATTTGTACAAAAATCTAGTATTAGATTAGAAAATTATTTATTATTATTTTATTAGTTTTAAGTTTGAAATAGAGTTTGTGGATCTCTCCTGTTCTCCTCACCCCCAGAGAGAGAGAGAGAGAGAGAGAGAGAGAGAGAGAGAGAGAGAGAGAGAGGGAGGGAGGGAGTATATGACGGTTCTCGTGGGTGAGAGAGGATTTCCTTTTCATATTTTCTAATTTAATTAGATAAATTCCTCTAAATTAGGACTATTATTGGTTATAACAATTCTCCTAATTGGCATCAAGAAGAAAAGTAATAACTTTCATTTTCACTGTTAGAATCAGCATCAAGAAAATACCAAATGTCCTTCTCGATTTTTCTTTAGGAATATGTTTGAAATTTAAAGAGCACATGTCAAGGAATTCAATAATAACAGCTATTTGCATATATTTTTATATTTTTGGTAGGCACACGTGTATCTCTATATTGATAGAAGCAAAGGGGAGGCTCCAGAATAATTATATTTTTCATAATCGTTAACAAGAAATGATTGGAAGTAGGATCTAGTGAGCAAAATTAACAAGCTAATGATTTTTTTCGTAATTTTTTGGGCAAACCGGCAGAGACCTATCTCATTTCGTTTTTTTGGGTGCAAATCTATCATTTCATTAAGATATGAAATAAGATACAAGACCAAGATGGGAATAATACCAAAACCGATCAGACTAAATTATGGTTGAACTGGTTCTAGTGGACGCCACAATATAAACACCATTGAAGCAAGCATAATAACCTTAACACCTAACCAATCACCAATCAAAAGAAGACTGCTAAAAGCAGGTGCCCTAACATAGTTGTTAAGGATAGGATGGAAGCTAATATCATCTTATGGAAGATAGAAGTTGGGAATTGAATGACGTTGGAAATGCTTAAGGATAGCCACAATGATGATCAAATGGCATCATCTCACTTTGTTAGCAACAAATACCAATAAAGAAATAAATTTTACGCTTAAGAAAGTTTTAAAGCATGAAGATGTCGACTAGTAATAGCAAAAGCATTAGCTAAACTTTTTATTTTTGAAATAGATACAAACTGAGTGGTTATGATGCAGGACAATTTTAGAGATCGTCTATAATAGGTGTGAGGGTCCTAAAATAGAGTTGAATTAGGACTGCAAGCACTTATGCTACTTCCTATCCAAAATTTGAAAATAGGATAGCCAATGAGAGTATGAAATTAAGGGCAACGAATATTTAGGAAGAGTCTTCATTAAAGTTCTTTAAACATATGTTGATGCTGGATTTTTTGTGTGAGGGAAACATGCATGCACCACTGTTCGGATTGTGCAAGTGTGTGGGAATGACACCATTGTTAAAAACCAAAAAGAAGAAAAGGTAAAAGGGTTGATAGCCGGGGCTAAAAGTCTACACGACAACAACTATAGATAAATTAGGGTAGAGTAAGGTATATTAAACAAAGAAATTAAAGATACAAGTAATGATAAAATAAAGGCAAAGATAAAGTTAAACGACAAGTTTTTGTTTGGGCAAAGCGTCCTTTCTAAGAATTACAAGTTGATACTTATAAGTAGCTTCCATTAAAAGATAGAATAGGTGTCACTTCTTAACTATGATATTTGTCCTTGCTAGTTTGCATCACATAGCCTACTTTGTTATAAATGCCAATTACCACCCACTCCGCATTTTCTAGGTAGTGCTACCATTCTTTCATATGCTGGGCAGTAGTAACTACTAGGTAGCTACTTCTTGGATTTTGCTTCATTAAAGGCATCGTGTTATGTTGATAGCTCCCAGCCCTCTCAGTTTATACCATAGTTACTTAGTTTGCAAACTTGGTGTATCGGCTTGCACCCTTGATGTATCAGTTTGCATCCTTGGTGTATTAGTTTACATCTTTAGTATTTTTATATGCATCCTCCATGGTGTATTGGCCTACATCTTTGGTGTTTCAGACGATGCTCTTGGTATTTTCATTTGCACCCTTCTTATGTATCGGCCTACAATCTTGGTGTATTGGCCTACAATCTTGGTATTTTGGCCTGAATCTTCGGTGTCTCAACTTGTACCCTTGGTGTTTCTGCTTGCACCTACTTTGGTGTTTCGGCCTACACCTTTAGTGTATCAACCTACATCCTTGGTGTTTCAACTTACTTATCTGACACTTGGTAGTAGGCTAGCATTCTTCTAGTAGTACTCAGCGTACTAGCTTTTTATTTCAACCTATTGTCCAAGTATTCTAACCTGCTAATTGAATATAACTTTGACCTTCTGATACAACTTAGCTTGGTGGCTGGGTACTATATTGAACTTCTATTTAGCCTGCACAAGATGTCTTTTTTGGAGATCTCTTACTGCTCAGTCTATTAGCCTTCTAAGGCTTGTTGTTGATCGATCTTCGGATCATAAATACTGGTCTAGATCTGGTGTAAACAATGTGGATGGATTGGATAAATCGGGACTTAGGCTTTATTTTTTTTATCTACCATCCTCATTTCAAGTCCCATACTTCCCTGATCAATAATGATAGACCCTCTTTTTTAAAAAAAAATTAAGTAGATTCCTATAAAGGAAATAGAGCAATTTGATATCAAAGATTGAATGGCAACCCTATAGATAATGATCTAATCAATTGACAGCATAGATAAGAAGAAGAAGATTAAGATAGATAAAAGGGAAATAAGTAGAAGAAAATAGAGAAAAGAGGTTATAGATTAAGAAAGAAGAGAGGAGAGAGAGAGAGAGAGAGAGAGAGAGAGAGAGTAGGGAGAGAAGGTCAAACTTGGCCATTAGAAAACTACACAAAAATAACTCCACAATCTTCATAAATTTATCACTTATGTAAGCCTATATTATAGATTCTAAAATAGTGAATAGTTTTGCTTTCTGTTTAAGGAATATTTTTTGATCTATCTTTTATGATCTTAGGACTCTTTTCCCATAATTTAATTCCATAAAAAGCTCCTAAATCAGCCTAAAATTCTATTATATCCAAATTTACCAAAATAATTAAAAATTAAATCCTAACAACTTTCTAACTTAACCAACATATTATGTAATTAAACTATGACTCATACACACTTATCTTAAAATAGGATTGTAAAACTAACTCTAAAGAATGCCTAAGAAAATATCTAAAAATATAATATAATACTTTGTCCTCCATCAGATTACTTTTCTTAGAACTTGAACAAATGAATCTTAGATTATGAAGCAAACTTTCTTTCAAAATTATACCACCTTAGAGCATGTCCTTAGGAAATCTACTTGGGAAAAAACTCCTCAAAAGGAAGTGTTAGAGGCATTAAGGAAATATAATGCAACGTTGCCTGAAATGGAAATATATGAGATCTGAAGTACATGATGCATTAAGGATGCGCTGAGGAGGAAGAATAAAGGCTCCAACAACATGCAAATAAGTATTAAGGATGTCTATATTAATATAGAAAAATAAGATTTTGAAAAAGAATAATTAACTCTTGTTAGTTTGAATCCGTAGGGATCTAAGATTAATTAAAGGGGGTACATAAGGAGAATAAAAATGGATGAGAAAGAAAATACCGTTAATTGAGTTATAGAATTATTGAAATTAAAATATTGTACAAAGCCATGGAAAAGAATTTTTGAGTTTGAAAATCCTTGAGGCTAAAAGATAATATTATGCTAACGTCCCCCCTCAAACTCAACATGACACTATAGGTGCCAACTTGAGCTTGAAAATTAAATGACGAATGTACCTAGAAACTGATGTACTAGATCAAGAGCTAAAGTGGATCAAGAGCTAAACTGATGTACTAAAAAATGGCATAGCAGTTTAGAGGCTGATGTGGTGGTAGATCAATAACTGACGTGGCAGTATAAAGTCTGATGTGGTAGAACAGAAGCTGTTATAGTAGCTCAGAAGCTGATATAGCAGATTAGTAGTTGATATAACAATATAGAAGCCAATATGACAGACTGATGTGTCAAGCTGGTGTGATAATATAGACTTTAATATAGCATAACAGAAGCTGACATAGCAATTTAGAAAGTGATGTGGCAGATTAGGAAGCTGATGCAGCAAACTGATGTATTTGGCATCACTAACATGATTGACTAACATAGCAAACTAGTATGTTTGTCGATGTGTCTGACTGACGTAACAGACTGACATGTCTATTAATATGGCTGATTACTTATCTGATGATGTGATAGCGAGGACAAAGCTTAAAGAGAAGGCAACCAAAGGTCGACAATTCTCGTAAATAAAGATACTATGGAAGAGAAGCAAGAGACCTCGAACTGAAGGGTGAAGGAGTTAGAGGCAACAAATAAAATCGAAGATGGAGAGAAAGAGGACAAACAACAGTGAGGAGAAACGGCCGAAGATTTGAAGCTGAGAAGAATAGCAATGGAGAGGAACTGCATATCTATTAAAAAAATATTGGTTATTAAGCTATCAGAAATAGACGATATGCAGATCTACTAATGAGATTTTTGAATATTGATTTACTAGAAAATAGAGAATCTGCGGATCTACCAAACGATCTTTGGACGTTGATTCACCAAAAAATAGAGATCGATAAATTGGCAATAGGTGGCAATAGGGGTCTTCAAAGCTTCTAGACAGAGCAACGACGACCATAGTAAATGCAGAAGAAATTGTGGCAGCGGATTAAGTGATTAGTGGTTCTAATACCATATTAAAATATTTATACAAGAAGAAGAAAATAAAAAATAAAGAGAGAGAAAAGTGATTTCAGGGACCCCTCTTAAGCACAACATACATTTTGCATGTGCAGTATATCAGGTTTTCAGAACATATCCCTCTTCTTTTAGCAGTTGCCTCCTGCATTATGGATGCATTTTCTTTGTTACGCACCCTTCTATGCAAATGTGGTTGGCCCGTGCATCGAGACACGCATGCTGCATTAATGTCTACGTCGACCTCCATGGATACATTGCATGGACCCTAACTAAAGCAATGCACGGACTCCTTACACACGGAGCACCATGTAGGCTTAAATGATCTATGCTCATCATACTACTAAATTATATGTAAGAATTAATGCATTTGTTTTTATGTATGTGTGAAGAAAGGCATTGAATAGAGAGAAGCAGAGAGATCATCTTCTTCTAAGCTCTTCCATATCCGTTTTTTTTATCATTAGCATTTCGTTTTTAGTCTTGCACACTACTTGGATTTGCACACTACCGGATTTGCACACACTTACATTTATATTAGCTACACTAGTTCTTGCGTACAGTTATATTGTCCCTGCACATAGTTATATCTATGTGCGCACAGTTATTTATAGCTTTGTACATCATGCGGGTATAAGTGTTACTAAGGACTGCAAATTAAAAAACTTTTAAAACTTGAGATGGGTGTTAAAATTCTAGTCAACAGAGATTAAAAATTATAGCTCGGTCAATGGAGGGACCGCCTATCAATTTACCGTACAATGGATACTACTTGTTAAAAAATATTTATATCTAGTTAATTACTTATATATTATTGGATGCTCTCTTATATTTGAATCATGAATTCTTCAATCTTTTAGTTTTTTCTTTTTGGCACAAAGATATTTCGTTACGTGTCACTATTCTAAGGAGATTCATGTTGAGAGTCAAAGTTTTTGTTATTTTTCAAATCTATTATGGCACCTGTATACTGTTGAACTTGTTTACATTCTTATAATAAAAGGGTTTTGTAAACAAGAAAGAAACAAAGTATAAGAATATATAATATTGTATACAACAGATGAAGTACTCATGCCTCTAGATTATAGATGGGTCTGTAATAGATAATTTAGTCATTGTGCTTGCTGATCTAAACATTTAGGGAAAAAAAATTAATTTTGCACTTTCTCACCATATAAATAAATTTTTAACGTAAATAATATTTTTATTATATAATCAAGTTATTTCATCTGTTATCATCGATTTTGCTGTTCATTAAGATAAAAATCCTGACTTCGTTCCGGAATATATATGCTGAAAGCCAATTCCATATATAATAATTGAGCATGAAACTGCGTGGATACTTGACACTAAACTACCAGGTGCCAAAACTTTGATGTGCCGATGAACACCCGTGCATGAAGCTACGTGTATTATTTTTCACGTTACAAATACCAACATTAAGTCATGCTCACTGAGTCACTGTATCATCCATGAACACTCTACCACAAAAGCTCGGATGCTGTCCTCCGGAAAAGCTTTTTCAAAGTCTCCAAGTAGGGGTCCAAGATGCCGGCCGGTCCCATACTCCCATTACGTACAAGGAGGACAAAGTATCTCAATGGAAAAGGATGTTTATTACGTCTACATCGTGTAGTATTTCTGCACGGTTTTAGTCGTCGAAGTCTAAAAGGTGGGGAAGAGAGAGCCAGCATTTGTCCAAGCCCTGTAACTCTTATTAGTTCTTGTAACCTTATGACACTCATTGTTATTTGAAAAAAATTAAAAAATAATGATTATTGCGACCTCCACTGCATTTTCCTGGTAAAAGGGCAGGAGAGCTTTCTGTCCTTGGTGACGTGATGCGAGATATTTGTTCTATTCCTTCCAATATTTTTATCCCGATTTCAAAGTTGTATGAACGTTGAAGTTGACATTTTTGGGTCCTTCTGGCTTTCTCTCCCCATGCTGTGATCCAATTACAATCAATAATTGCCAAGGGGCATGCAAAGTCCAGAAGGACCCAGCAAATAATTATCAGGAGGATGCTTACTAAAATTTATCAAATGAGATTGGCATTATTTGATAGTCATATTAATACATGGTTTCAAAGGCCAGGATATTTGCAGGCTCGACTTGGTCTAAGAATATGGAAGTGAAGAAGGTCTGATTATATTAGTCACGCATTAAGCCGAGCCCCAAATCAAATTTGCATGTATTGTTTATGAAAAAATATGAATGAAGTATTGAAATAGGTTAGTTGGGTTAGTGATCAATTGAAAGGCACAGGCAAGCGGCCAAGAGAAAAAAAGAGGCAATCGGACTCAATGCCACAGGGCAAAGAGAGCCTTCATGCTGCATGGTGGCCTGCATTACACCTTTCGGAAAAAGAGAAACTTAGTTTCCTATAATTTTCTAATGGGAAGGGTATGACCCCATCCAGTCTTCACTTTAACAGTTCATTCAAAAGATCTTAGTGACCCGTGCCCTTCTTAACTTAAGTTTCCACTGGAAAATGATGCTGCACCAACCACGTCAATTTAGACAAGGCACACCCCTTGTTTTTTAGTTGACTAAAAGAATTGTTTGGTTTTTTATATTTTGACTTTTCAGGATACACATAATTTTCAGCCAACCTTGCTTCCATTGGCAGCATCAAGAATTGCCATCCTCCATACCATGTCACATGCACCTCCAGATTTATGGCCGACTTGTGGCATAATTAGACATGCCCAAAAAATGTTTTCTAACTATACATAACAGTGACCCCTTAGGACTAATAGTTCCGGTAACACTTAGCTAGGTATCTAGAGTCAAAATTAAGCATCCAAATCAGCAGAAATTTTTGAAATGAAAGATACTTTATAGTGTCTTTGTTCTTGGATTTATCAGCATGCAGACTTTATTAATCTCATGATATCATTTTAGATCTCGGAGGTTTAGGCAGTGGTCCTGAGATTCCGAAGCTACCCTCCCAACAACCGAGCTACAAAGTCTTATATATCAAGGTCACATCAACCAAAGTATCAGAGTCTCCTGCCCACAAGGAAAGCACCCATTTTGCAATTCTCCCATCCGTGGTGCCAGGAAGCTTCATTAGTCTTGGCATGTGGATAGAAAAAGCTGGTAAAGATTGAGAACAAAGACAGCAACAGCTAGATGAAATAAAATAAGACAGGTTGCTACTACGTGGGAAGAGCATGGCTTGCATTGTTTAATCTCATATGACGCTAAAGTCCAAGATACAAAAGTATATTCCCTTACAAGAATTCATATATATGATTGTGCGTCAAGTGTGACTTGGTTAGTTGGATTGTGACTCGATTCATGTGTCTAAATGCACTGAACGTCTCCATTATTGCTTTGAGGAGTTGAGGACGGCTCCAAGTAGGAAGGAGGATGGAAGGCTAGCTGTTGCCGACTTCAATTTTATGAGCTTGACCGACTTTTGGACTCGTAGACTTCACGTGTCAGATGGCTTTTGAATTTGGTCCGCAAATGCTGGCTTGGTGCATTAGATGATACAGATTCAGAACAAATCAGAAAAAAATATATACTATTAGCAGTTCGATCTCAATGAAATAGCAGGATGCTCAAATTTGGAATTAAGGAC
Source organism: Phoenix roebelenii (assembly GCA_025769935.1). Taxonomy (NCBI): domain Eukaryota; kingdom Viridiplantae; phylum Streptophyta; class Magnoliopsida; order Arecales; family Arecaceae; genus Phoenix; species Phoenix roebelenii. The sequence goes on along the minus strand of JAOXJJ010000263.1, from coordinate 14,747,559 downwards.
TGGGCTTCATGTATTTGTGATAGTAATATTACATGCTGACAGACGAATTGGATCAGATTGTTACCCTGGGTGAATTGCACAATTTACGCTTTGGTACCATTTTCGACCAGAAACTCATGGTTTAATGCTTATTTTATAACAAAGGAAAGAGGAAAAATTAGTTGGAATTCAATTTGGTTCACTGTCCTTACATGATTATATATATGGATATATATGTATATATATGTATATATGTATGCATGCATGCATGTGCACTTGGGCTCATGGCCGAGGTCACTATGAGGCCCATCTGTGAGGCAAGGCCGGCCCGTAATTGTAATAGGGTTGTGCCCCGTTGCTGTCCATAACATCATAACCCAGCCCCCTCTTTACCGCCTCATACTTTTCTCTCTTCATGCCTCTCTCATATTCTTGCTCTCTTACTCTATCTTTCATTTTCGCTCTTACAGTCTCTCCCTTTCTATTTTTACTCCTCATCTTCTCTTTGCTATGCGGAGGAGCTACTACTTGAGATAAGGGCTAATGAGTTATATCACATCTTAATTAGCAATTTAGCTAGTGACCAAGAGTAAGTGCCATGTGGATTAAGGTAATCGAATCAAAGTAATCAAAGTAAGTAAGAATTGCATGTTTTTTGTTAAGGCTAAATAAAATTCAGCTATGAAAATCATACAAAAGGCAGAAAATCGAGCCGAATAGGTATAATTTGGCCATATCGAAAAGTTAACTCTTGGCGGTGAATGATGGTCGACAAAAGATTGAGCAATCATGCCATTTTAGATTTCTAATAATAGAGGATTTCCTTATAGGTTGAATAAGAGGAGATGGTCAACACAAGCTACGTTAGGATGAGTTGAAAGCTTGTAAGGCATGATTATCGGTCTGGTAGTTATAGAATAATCATGCTTGTGCATAGTTGGAAGACAGTTGACGATACTTATTAGAACTACTAGGAGTAGAAATCTAACATAGGACTACTAGGAGTAGAAATTTAACATAAGAAGTAACCGTCAGAGTAGACAATTATTGTATTTATGGGCAGTTATTATATTATTATAAATAAGTGAAAAAATACTCTATAAAGATTCTTAGACTATCAATCTTATTAGTTTATCTTTATCTTTATCTTTACCATAATTATTTATTTTAAGAGTAGGCAAATTTTAGCTTTTTACTATAACTAGAGCTACGCCCTTACTATAGCATAGCACTACCCTTCTATCACAGCCGAGTGTTGCATCCTTCTATTGTAGCCCAATGCTACACCTCCATCCATTCCCATCTCTTTTAACTGATGGTATGATAGTATTGAAAGTTCTTGAAAGTCAAGATACATGAATCCATATTACTTTCTATTCTTCATTCGACTCGCACCTTTTCGGTTGCCCAACATCGGTGGCACACCTATGCACATATTTAAGCCTTACCCAATTAAACTTGATGAGCTACTCTTCACGTCCACCAACCAAGCTTCTTAAGGATCTCGAGTTTTCTAGTTCTTTTGGAAAGGGATGGAAAGTATGGCAACAAACTTTCTAGCATGCTCGGTGGGATGCTATGTAGTCATCATCACAATGTCTCCACTAGGATACTACAAAGAAAGCAACTACTATATTAGCACTATTTTTGAAGCAGTATGCAACATCTTCAGCTCTCATAGAAAGATAGTTTGGAAGACTTAGCTCTATGCAATCCGATTCGCGAAGCTATGGTATATTCTAGTGAGTTCCATAAATAAGGATAGCTTTGCCTATTCTTATGATGGAGGATCAACTTATCAGCTAAAGTATGAAAGTATTGTGGTGCACGAGGAACCTGAGTTGGAGACATTGGCTCATCCAGAGGCAATAGCCGAAGAATAGACTATGAAGACCTCGGAATCTATTGACCAAGGTATTGTGGAAGTCATGGAAGTGAAGTTGTAGCAGACTAAACCATTAAAGGATATTCTAATTAGTACCTAGCCAAACGTAGAGATTGTCGATCATGAAGAAGTTCAAAGAATCATCGATAAAGTCGGCAAATCTTTACTGACATTAGTTCCTAATTGTTTACCTAAGAGTACCCGGCAAAAGTATAGCGGCCTCATAATATAGGCGATGAGCATTACAAGGGCTTGGGGACAACCTTAACAAAGGAAGTTTTTGTAAGTTTTCTATGTGGCGCATGTCCCATATGCTACAGAGAAACTTGACATCATAAGGGCCAATTTGGCCTGGTACCTATTGTTTCAAATGATCAAAGACCCTTATTTGGATTATGGATAGTATATGTCTTGATGCAATATAACAAACCACTAAAAGATTGAACAAATGATGAATTTAGTTTGAAAGAAGAATAAATAATAATATTGTATATACTATTATTAAGTTAAGGCTTCCACATAAGTTTCTGCCAATAAGTCAATACATATCGTAATATTATACGATAAATTCTATTCCTTATAGCTTTTGCAACTTCTCAATTCTACTTTTTTTTGGAGAACTTTGGATATGTGTCTCCGATGGAGAGGGCGAGGGTGAGCACTGGAGAACAACAGGTACTGATGGGCAGAGAGGCTACCCAATAGATTAAGGCTACGTAGATATGGAGGATGCGGGTGCATCCCCGAGTTGCTCTGTTTATATGGAATATAGCTTGGAGATGTCTACCGGCCCGGGGTGTGTTGGCCAGTAGGGGAGTCAAAGTATCTCCGAAGTGGGAGGAGTGCACAGACCTAGAGAAGACTATCAGCCATGCGTTGCTTGGATATCCTCAAGCAGTGTAGGCCTGCAGTAGGCACCCATTTTCGTTGTCGGGTTACCCTTGCACGTGTTGTGACAATCGCAGCGGAAATACATGCACGAGGTCGTTCATCACATGAATATCCTAGGAAACATAGATTTCAAAAAAATTATAAGTTCTCTAACTCAGAAAATTATGAAATCTAAGAAAAGATTAAAATTAATTACTTGATAATTTCAGATCTACAATTAAAATTGTAAAGATCAAATCTTTACCTTTGAGCGGATAAATCTTCACCGCTATCTGATGATCATGAAATCGGGTTCGCTTGAAGCCGCATAAGTGTCCGGCCTTTATGGGTATCTATACGAAGATCTGAATTGATCGAGGTTACGATCTCACCGGGGTGCTAGCTCTCTTGTAGAGATTCCTTTTGATGGTTGGAACTCCTCTAAGCAATCAACTCTTGATTGCTCTCAAGAGGAGGAAGAAGAAGGAAGAAACATTTTTTTCCCTTTCCTTTGCCATGGAAGAAGAAGGAGGGAAGAGAGGAACACCTTCCTCTCTATATTTTCTTCCATGTGGTTGACCAAGAGGATGAAGAAGAAGACATCCTTGCTGCCCCTCTTTTGCCTTGCGAATGGAAGAAGGAAGAGAGGGAGAGATGGAGGCCGCACGCCTAAAAGGAACCACCAAGAATCAATCCAAAGGGGGCCGACCTCCTTTTTCTTCTTTCCTTTGGAACCCTAGGCATGGACTCCTCCTAGAAATTAGGAAGAGCCATGCCATAGTTCAGCCAAAATGGGTATCGCGTCTCGGACACCTGGGACCCATAGTTCAGCCAAAATTGGTCTCGCGTCTCGGACACCCGGGACACGCATCCCGGCCAATCGGGACACGAATATCGGGAGTATCCAAGGAAAGTAGGGGCTTTTGCCCCTCCCTTCTAATCCTAATCAAATTAGGATTTAGGTGGTCCTTAGTTCATTGAATCCTAATCTAATTAGGACCCAATTAGTCTTTCTATTTGATTCACATAAATCCTAATCTAATTAGGAGTCATCTTTATCTATTAGACCAAAATTAATTACGGCTCTAGGAATCCTAATTCAATTAGGACTCATATAATTTTAGTCTTAATCCAATTTGGACTTTAGGAATCTTACTTCAAGTATGACTCTAATAATTTGTAGTCCTAATTTAATTAGGACTCTAGGAGTCTCACTCCAAGTAGGACTCCTGAACCTTATCTAATAAGATCGAGCCTAATTACGTAAGTCCAATTGATTCAATTCAATTACAATTTAATTGCAATTATTCCTTCTTCAACTTACTAACTCTTAGTGGGTTAAACCAATTATCAATCAAATTGACAATTATAAACTATTGTGATTCCAAATCACAATCCAACCATCAGATCGATTAGATCCTCTATTGTGTGTGATTCCATAGATTCTATTTTGTCTGGTAGTGAGATATATTGTGATATCGATCACAATATTATTGAAACTCCTTTCAATGGGTTGGAACAATTCCAACTCTTCTCATTCGGGTTCACTGATCATCAAGTGAATGCTTTTGAGTCTCACAATCCACCAGTGATACCTATTAGCATGTAATGACTACCTAGCAGAATGGAATAGATGAACCTCTAGGTGCAGTTAGCGTATGATACAGTCCCTCTATCCTAGATCCCGACAGGATGGAGGTCATGTATAACTCATCAAACCTTATCATCTGTCATATGTCAAGATTTATTCGACTCTAGTTCGAGATTGAAAAACTTTTTTCCAAAAACTACCTTGGCCAAGGATTTATGAACTCAGTCTCATAAATCACATAAGATCTCTCCTAATCTTTCAAGATTGATAGATTCCATCTAGATGCACTCCGACTCCTACAATGAACCTACTGCAGCCAATCTGCACTACAAGGATCTAAATGGATAGGGCCCATGTTTATGTGCTCGTCAAACTATAGCAACCTTACTATGAATAGCCGAGGCATCACAGGTCAAAGGACCAATCATACAACTGTAGCATCAAGTAAGTCACTGACGAGTGGATAGACATCCAAGTGACTACTTGCTATGGTCACACTCGATAACCTTTTTCTTTAACAAGCACTTGCACAATCACTCCAGTGTTTCCACATTATGGACTCAAGTCTCGTCCATCAAAGAAAGTAATCTGTGCACTAATTTCAGCGGATCGATCACCGTCCTCGTGATGATCCATCGATCAGGAGTAATTCAGAAATTAATCATCAATGACACATGTCTCAAATTCTCAACTCTTGAGAATACGCATCATCATCTTATTAATTCTTTGGATGATTCATGGACACATAAGAATATGAATAAAAAGAATGCCCAACTTAATAAAATCATAATTAGGTCAAGTACAAATTTATTTGGCTTCTAGGGCATACTTCTAACATCCTTACCGCGAAATGTGGAGTCGGCGGAGGATCTTCTGGACCACTTGAGGTAGTTGGGAGGCTCATCGGGCACCATGGAGAGAGGCATCATATGCGTTTATATGGCATACCACATCTTGCTGGACCAGAATGCGCGCATCTTTGAGGATAGGAGGACCCCTCCAAAGGTCGTGGTGGACAGGGCCATTTGTTAGGCGACTGAGATCATCGCCACTGCCCGGGCATCTCCTCCAGGGTTGGCTAGGGACATCCAAGGTTCCCACTTTACTGCCAAAGCGCCCTGAGTGACCATTATCTCTTGGGAACCCCCACCTCCTAGCCACCTCAAGGTGAACTTTGATGATAGCGCCTTGGTAGGAAGTGACAGAAGAGGGACTGGATTTGTGATCCGGGATCACAATTCCAGACTAGTCACGACAGGCAGGCGATGCACTTGTGATATGACGGCTATTGGAGCTGAGCTCAGGGTTGCATGGGAGGAAGTCACTCATACGAGGAGGAGGGAGACTCTACTACGATAACCGAGTAGATTTGTGATGTTAGGCGCCAGAAAGACGACCACCCTATTTTCAGGGACATCCATAGGCTGGCAGCGGGATGCCGTTCGATACAGGTTGCCCATGTGTTTTAGGAGGCGAACAGGGTTACAGACTCGGTCACCTCCTTTGCTGCTCACCATTCAGGGGAGGTTCTATGGGCTGAGCTCGATTTTGTTCCTTTTTTCATATCGCATTCTCTCTCTTGATGCTGAGGGTAGTGTTCATGCTAGGCTGATATGAACTACTGATGTACCAAAAAAAAAAAAAAGCTAAGTAGCTCAGCCACAAGGTAAGGAAGTAGATATTTTTCACTTTTAGTTCCAATTTAGCAGGAGCTAAATCTTCTAAATAAGAAAAGCCTTGATCCAAGAGGATCATCGACTCAAATACCTTGGACAATATGTATAGAACTAGACAAGGTTCAAAAGCGAAATCCACCACATCGAGAAGCTAAATTGCATGTTAAACTTTCAGAGGTCATAACTTAATCAAATAACGTCTGATTAAGATACTATTTTTTAAAAAAATGGATAACTTTTTGAGATCTAGAGTGTAGAGCCTCAAAATTCTATTATTTAAACTATAAAACGGGTTGCTCGGACCTTTTTTTTTGAAAATATTTTGATTGAGCATATCTCCCAATCCAAAAAGAATTAGATAGAGTGATAGAAAACAAACTTGATGTAAGAGTCAAGATCTATATTTGGTTGGATTTTAATTTTATAATGTTTATTTATACTAGTCATATATGTTTATGAAAAGCTACTATTTGAATTAGAAAAAAAGAATCTAACCCAAAATTCAAAAAGGAAGGACCTCACTAATATTATTAATATTGGCTATGTACATCAATCTTTGAATAATCAATCATCAATGAAAGAAAATAATACCTAAAACTCTTGTCCCTGATTGGATCATTCTTCTTTCTCCTAACTAATCCCCATGCCTCCTCCTAATTAAGTTTCTCTTATTAGGATGGGTTAGACTGAGTATTGGCTGTCACAACCAATTTGTGTTGATCTATTTCACCGGTCTACCAATTTGGAATGCCATCATAAATAGAGAATCATCACAACCATACTGTATTGTCGAATTGGAATATCATCACCCAAATCTTGCTGTTTGGTTGAGTTTTTCCAAATCAGCAAGTCAACATCTTTCAAGCTGACCTTCAGCTAATCTTGTTCCCTTACCTCTTTCAAGATGGTTAAGGTGGACCTCTTGTATTTCCACTTTTATCAATAGTATCCATCCCTTAAGCCCGAAGCCCGCTACACTCGCTCTACTTCCCTTGCAATTAATAAGGATGTGCAGTGGGTAGAACATCAGATCATTCTCAAGCTTTAGCAAGCCAACATTAGTGAAGGAATTAGCTTAGATCAGGAGTGAAGTGAGCACCTTGAAAGTATTATTTTATTCAGCCTTGTATTCATGCTTATAACCGTATTAGCCGAATATAATAAAATACCAAAGCTCTTGCATTTTCTTGCACACCTCTTAGTGAGAAATTGCAACCATTGTGTGAAATTTATTATACTACCATTAAACTTTTCGCTTTTGGATCAAACGAACCATCAGCAGATATTGATCCCGGGTGGAGAACATCAGTGATCCACATGTGGGTCTCCAATTATGCGCATCGATGGGTACCAGGCCGAATCGACCCTTTTGTTGTTATGTTTTCTTGGATTGGACTCAAATGGCTGTTAATCATGAGGCAGTAGTAGTAGTAGTATCCATTATCATGTTTTCCCCCAGCTGTTGAAACAGAGGTAAGCTGCGCTGCAAACTAGTTGAACCACTACCATTCGTCCATTGCCATTAGGGAACATTCAGTCCTGGTAGAAGAACTGGTGTCAGCATGACTATACTGATATTCCTTTTCACAGCTATCTGCCTATATATCAAGGTGGTAGAAACTCATCTCGGACTCGAATATTGGCCTAATGTTAACTCAAACATCCCTAAGCGTCTATTCGGTCTTACGTGCTGCTGCCTTTGTCTGCAAGATCTCTTCCTCATGGCATCGGTTGATAGGTTCCAAGGATTCCAGGCCTATCCCAGCTTGTGGTCCTGTGATCCTGCTAGATTGCATAGGATTATCCAAACAGACCTTTAAAAACTTTTGCTTCCGCTATTTCTATCATTTTCTTAATGTTCTTTTTTTGGCTTTCCAGTATATAAAGTTCTTTCCTAACAACTATTAGAGTTGGACTACTAATTCCTCTTACTTGTAAATTTCTATGATATAAAGTGCTCCCATCTCATTATGTGGCTTCTACTTTAGATCATGCAGTGCACTGGCAGCCACCACCCTTCTGAAAAATAGAGGTTTACAGCCAAATTGGTAGCCTAGAAGCATAAAACCCTACTTTACAAAATGATGGATTTTTATCAATCCATAGAATGACCAATTAGGAGATAAACATTCATATAGTTGTTTGAGATGCATTGCTATAGATTCTTGTAAAAATATCATATGGGCTTGCCGATATAAAAACATGAAATAAATTGTTGCAGGACCTCTTCATAGTGAAATCTAGTGACCAGTCTGAAGAGTTGAATGACCTCATAGTTCATACATGCTATGGGTTCTTTACTCTTCAATTTTAACATTTGTCATCTTTTCACAGTGATCAACCATGACTACAGCTCCTACTAGAACTTCTAGAAAGAAAGAAGAATAAAACATGCACTACTATTTTAGTGGTTTACCACTTCTGCATAAATGGTTTGTTGAAAAACAACAGGCGTACTCCCAACCCATTGATTCAATCTTCAGCAGCGGAGGGAGACCACAGAGTGTGTCAGAAAGACAAACATTCCAGTCCATGCAATGAAAGCTACTTGGGATTATGATGCAGCACTTGCCAGCTGAGAGAGCTCTTGTGCCCACTTTGTTGTGGAAATGGGGTAGAGTGAATGCATGAGCAGTGGTCCCGGAGAGGACTCACCTATGATCACAAGACTTCTTTGTTTGTTTACATCAATTGCCCATCCATTTCTGGATCATTGCAACACTCAGGCTGCCGACAAGTACCCAATATTGGAACATGACAGAACCAGGCCCAAAAACTTTACACACCACCATCATCATTGGTATCTTTGTCATGCTCATGGACTCAAAACTTCTGTAAATGTACATACATCATGCATGGTAAAATAAGCAGTTGTCATCTTGCAGGAGGCGGTCTGTGGTTGTACTGCCATGATGTATTTCTAGGAATTCAAATTTGATTGGTCGCAAGAAACAATGAAGCTTCGAAAATAACAAGATTAAGGACATGCATAGCCCTTAAACTTGTCTGCTTAATTCCCTTCTGTCTTGTTCTCTTGCATCCTGAATTCTATATTTAGGTTTTCGCTCATCCTAAATCCTATCCCAGTATCATTGTGTCATGTTCTTCATTCTCCGATCCAGACGCTCTATATTAGAGTTCCCATTGATCTTCTCAGCTGACATGTAAAATAAAATCAACTTTTATTTTTATCATTTTTCCAATCGAGAGTGTTCAATTGATCTTGCTAAGAAAATAGCAAGGAGTTTGCTTTTCTATGTGAATGAAGATTTCAAATTGTATTGTCACCAACTTAACCGAGTCAACCAAAACTAGACAATCATGACAGAGATCACAAAAAGATATCAGTAACTCCCATGTTTCTTCATTATTGGGTAAGAAATACATTACAAAAATGTAAATATTTACAGGATTTTGAGCAATTATTACTTTTCCATCCTTCCACCATTTGAGGTGTATCATCAGATAATATATATGCACCGCAGATTAGGTATTCCAAAACATCATCATTGATGACGCAAACAGTTGTGTAGGATTTGGTAAACCAAGTTTAAAAAATATTTATTTGTTTTTTATTGCTTGCTGTTTGGTGTTTTATGTTGGGTGTATTACATGGGATTATATGGCTCTTGGTTTCTTTATTATGAAAGAACTAGTAGTTATGGTGTTAGGAGTTTTTAAATGAAGGAAAAGGAGGAAAGTTTTGTGTTGCCGTGCTCTTCCTCAAAAGGCCTCCACTACCTTTATGAGTTTTGTTTTTAATATTTGTGTGGCTGAATAATTTACACAATTTTGATCTCCAACATCTGGTATCACAGCTTTGTAGTTTCCATATATGGCTGCAAATGTCTCATGTATCATATACAATTTTCAAATTTGATGAAAAAAATAATCTTAAGCATTGGCAGATTCAGATGCAATATTATTTTCTATTTGTGGGTATTTGGGATAATGTAGAAAAGGATTTTATTCAACCTTCAGCACAACTATCACAAGTCGAGAGAGAGGAACTGGAACGTAACAAATTAAAGGATGAATAAGCTATCTATCATCTATAGCAAAACGTTGAATTACCGGTTCTTGAGAAATTTATGCATGCAAAAACAGTGAAGGAAGCCTGGGCTATTTTAATAAATTCTTACAAGGGTAACAATCAGGCTAAAAGGATGTGATTGTAGAATTTTCAGAAAAAGTTTGATCTTCCTCAGATGGAAAAAGGATGAGTTATTATGGATTATTTTTTTGCAAACACAAGATATGGTTAATTATATAAGAGCCAATGGAGGAAAAATAAATGATGTTTAAATTATCGAGAAAATTCTGCAAAAATACACTTTGAGTATGTGGTGGTGGCAATTGAAGAGTCAAAAGATCTCAGTATCATGACGATTGATGAATTATAGGGGCCGTTGAAGGCTCATAAGAAGGATATAAATGATAAATCAAAGATGGCTATAGAAGAGGTGTTGCAAATCTAATTAAATTTGAAGAATAAAAAAGAAGAGTTCTTCAACAATGCCGAACCAAACCAAAGAGATCAAAATTTTGAAGGTAGGGGAGGAAGAACTTACAGATTAAGTCATAGACAAGGAAGAGGTAATGATTCTGATAAAAAATATGATAATTCTCATATCCAATGTTATAAATATAAGAAGTATGGCCACTATCAGCAAGATTGTAAATCTCATATTTAATTCCATAACTATAAAAGGTACAGCCACTATCAGCATGAATGTCGGCCTAGAAGATCAGAGAATAGAGATTTGCACGCTAAAATTGCTGAAAATGGTGGTGATATCTTGGAGACTTTATTACTAGCAAGTAATGTAATAAAGCAAGATGAAAAAAATAATTGGTTTTTGGATACATTCTATAGGAATCATATATGTGGCAAAAAGCAGATGTTTGCTAAATTAGATGAGTCATCTCGTAGAGAGATAAAGCTTAAAAATAATACAAAGGTGCAGTTTCGGGGAGAGATCAGATTCTAATCAAATTGAAAAATTGGCCTCTTAACTACATTTCAGATGTATTTTTTTTCCGAGTCTTCATCATAATCTTTTGAGTGCAGGGTAACTTGCAGAAAAGGGCTACAACATGCATATCAACAAGAGTCGCTTACTATCAGCGATGATCAAAAAGGACTAATAGCAAAGGTTAATATGACTCAATCATTATTTCCCATTAAATATTAACCATGAAGATTTTCCTTGCCTTAGTTGTATAGTTGGTGATGGTAATTAGTTGAGGCATACAGCATATGCATTTGGAAAAGTGGTCATTAGCCATGATACCTTGCACACCTTAGCTAGGATTGGTCTGTTAAAGAGAAAAGTCATCTCAATTGCCCGTTAATACAAATTTTGAAAGACATGTTGAAGAACAAGGTGTGCAAGGTAATAGAGATTTGGCTCCATTGGATATACTGTCTATTCCGGCAGAGTCATCTAACCATCCATAGCACCAACTACATCTATCTTCTTGTTGGTATGATTTTGTTGTCGGTAGTGATAATGATCCATTGATGATGAATTAGCTAATTTTGTGTTGCCCAAGGAGACAACCCAAGAGGAGGGTGAATTGGATTTTAATTAAACATTGACCAATTAAAAATAAGGTGAGTGATTAACTAAATCTATTGCAAGTGAATTAGTTAGATCACTAGATGCAATGA
>JAOXJJ010000263.1:14718291-14732227 GCA_025769935.1 Phoenix roebelenii | reverse complement strand
TGACGAAATTAACTAAACTAGCTAAGACTCCCACGTAACTAGGACTCTTTAAAGACACATGGATTAGAGTCCATATCAGCTAGGATTCTTTCAAACGATATATGGACTTAATAAATAAAACTCCAAATAATCTCGGACTCCTCATGACATATGAAAGAGAGTCCAAATCAACTAGGACTTTTTCAAACGCCACATGGACCAAATAGACAACTCCTAATCACTCAAGAATACTTCAACGCCATGGACTCAATGTGATTTCATAGCGTTGGGACCCAACTCCAATTGACTCAATGCAACCAAACTAGAGGACTCAATATAACATTAGACATGCCCAATGTTGGACCCAAACTTCTTAACTCAAAACTTCTAATCAACTTGGACTCTTTATTGACACATGACTAAGAGTCCAAATTAGCTGGGACTCTTTCCAAATGACACATGGACTCATCACACAAGACTCCAAATAAATTAGGACTCTTCAATGCCTCATAGACTCAATATAATTTGGCGTTGAAACCTTTGGACCCATTGTAGCTTGGCGCTGGAACTTTTAGACCCAATGTGTTTTGGCGCTGAAACTCTTGGACCCAATGTGTTTTAGGCATGCGCAAGCAAGGATCCAAACTCCATGCATGTTCATGATAACTTGGGCTCCTGCTCCTACATCATGAGGCAGAGTATATTGTAGTAGCAAATAGTGCTACTCAAGTGCTATGGTTACATAGAATGCCGGAAGAGTTGCAATATCATCAATACATGCCTACGAGATTTTTTTTGTGATAACAAGTCTACAATTATAATGATAAAAAATTATGTGTTTTTTGATCATAGCAAGCATATTGATATTGCAGCAAGCATATTGATTTCAAGTTTCATTACATTCGAGATTTAGTGAAGAAAAAGGATATTGTGGTTGAGTTTTGCTCATCTGAATCACAAATATTTTCACAAAGCCATTAAAAGCAGATTTTGCTCTGAAGCTTAAGGAGATGATTGGTATGATCAAGTTTGAAGAACTTGGCTAAAGTGAGACAATGTAGGAGTTAGTAAAACCAAGTTTAAAAAAGTGTTTATTTTATTTTTTATTGGTTGTTGTTTGGTGTTTTGTGTTGGGTGTATTACATGGGATATATGGCTCTTGGTTTCTTTATGATAAAAGGACTAGTAGTTATGATGTTTTGTTATTTTTTTCCATAGTATCAGAGCAATCTTCGATCAAATAAATAATGACCTCCTCCTCAAGTTCAAACCTAAGATCTAGGTACTCTTATCTATCAACACTTAATGTTGGCAACTCTGCATCACTTCGGCTCACTCCAATAAATTATCTATTGTAGAGAACACAACTTACTTTTCTAGTTCAAAGCCAAGATCTCCAAGGCTTTCTCAGTAGTGAGACTCCCATGCTTGATCCACTTATTAAAGATCCAAATAGCACTACTATTGGTTGATCAAAATTAGTATCAAATCCTAACTATGTCGATTGTAAACAGTCTAATTGTCTACTATGAGGTTGGATTACAATAATATTATCAAAAGAGATCATGGGCATTATTGTTGAACTTGATACTCCTGCAAAAGTTTGGAAAGCACTGGAGGATACATACGCCAAAGATTTAATTCAACATGAGTTAAACCTTACTCATGATTTGGCTATTATTCAAAAGGTACAGACGTTTTGCATGAATACTTAAGACATTTTAAGAATATATGTGATAATTTGACTACAATAGGAAAAACCTATGTCAAATCAAAATAAGGTTCTACCATTATTAGGGTTATGAATACTTTTTGACAACCATGTTAAAACCACTTGTTCCCTTATACAAAAATTTCATACCTTTATTACAAAGCTATGACAAGATTATTCAACCCCATGATAGTGATTCTTATAGGCAGACACAAGTTGCTTACATAAGCCAATAGGCTTCTAACAAGAAAAAAGGAAACTCACGTTTCAATTCAAAAGGATGAGCTTTTGTCCAAGGGGAAAGCTTTAGCAAAAGTGGAGGATTTCAAAAGAGCAGAACAAATGGTGCCCTTACTAATATAGGAATAAAATTCTAGGAAATCTGAATCAAAACCATCAAAATAACAAAATTGGGGATGAACTTATCTATTAAATATGTGGGAAACATGGCCATACAACTTTAAAATGTTTTAATAGATATAATCATTCACATCAAGATGATAACGTTCCATAGGAACTAACAGCTTTGACTATTGTAGACAAGTCAGAATGGTTCGATGAAATAGATGCTGGGGTGCCCTTTAAAGTAAGCTCTTTTATCTTCTTATCATCACAAACATCTTTCTTCCTTGATAGAAGATTGTTAGATTCATCAAATATTACATCAATGGATTCATCTACCACTAGTGTTCTTTTGTAAAGAGGGCTAAGAAAGAGGGCTTCATCTTTTGTATTAAAATTTTCTAGTCTATCCTTTTCATTATTCAATATGAAATAACGATAACCAAAAATATGAAACTATCCAACATTAGGATTTCTTCATTTCCAAAATTTACATAGGATTTTGTTTAGAACAGATCTTATCAAAGAATGGTTCAAAATGTAACATGTTGTGTTAATTGCTTCCTCCCAAAAATATTTTGGAAAGTTGCTTTCAGATACCACCGTACGTGCCATTTCTTCTAAAGTTGCATTCTTTCTTTCTACTATCCCATTTTGTTAAGATACTATAGATGCAGAAAAATTATATTAAATACCATTTTAATTACAAAACTTCTCAAAATTATGATTTTCAAATTCAATTCCATCTTCACTTCAAATACGCAAAGTTTCTAAACCCTTTTCATCTAATTTTTTTTGTTAAAATTTTGAAAACGCACCAAATAATTCATCTTTATGATCTTAGGATAAAATCCAAGTAAATCAAGAGTAATCATTGATAATTACTAAACCAAAATATTTACTACCTATGCTTATGGTTCTAATTGGTCCAAATAAATCCATATGCAAAAATTCCAATGGCCCAAAAGTTGAAACTATATTCCTAGTTGGCATGCATCACATTCTTTACCTTTATTAAAATTTAATTTAAGCAAACGTACAAATAATTTTTTTCTGACAAGTTTTAAAATTAAATATATACTAGTATATGCTAACCTATGATGCTATAACTAACTAGTCTCATTGACTTTGGCATCTATTGCAACAAGGTATTGTATATTTTGCATGAAGAGATCATGTAGATCAACCATGTAAATATTTTCATATCTAGGTCAAACAATTTTATGCCATTATCATTAGGACTGGAGACGATGCACATATATGCTTCCAAGATAGCTTTAAAATTTTTATCACAAAGTTGACTTGTGCTAAATAAATTATACTTTAAACCATCTACAAGTAATATATTTTCTATAAGGTTTGAAGGAGTGATAACAATACTACTTGAGTAATTGGGTAGTGAATTACAATATGCATGTACAAATATAGACCGAAAGAGATGAATGCAAGATGAGAGAAATGCACAACACAAGAAATATAAAATTTTTATAGTAGTTCGGTGCCAAACTCTGTACCTATATGTCCACTCTTTAAGACTTTTTTTATGAAAATTTTATTATAATCTATTCTAAGATTATAACACGATTATTTTACCCTATTTCACAATCAAACTTGGTTTTCTCTAGAAATCAACCAATACCACCCCAATCAAAGCTTTCTCTAGTCTTATTACACCTTGCAATCCAATTCAAAATTTGGATGAACCTTTCCTCCAAGGTTTAAACCCTTTGAAACTTGTTACAATATAACTATATAAAGATACAATCAATGTAAGAATAAAAGACAAAGCTTCTAGCCGTTTGAGTGACAAACGAAGAGGGGTCGACTCGAGTTCTTCAATGGTCAACTCATGATATTCAGGGGTCGACTCTTCTTCTTCTCAAGTCAACTCAAGGAAGCATGGATTTTCACTGTGTTTTATCCTTCATCTAAGACCACTATGGGGTCGACTCAGCTGAATCTATGTTCGACTCATGCTTCAGATAGGTCAACTCTTGAGCTGTTTGAATTGATTCATAGAAAAGTTTTATTTAACTATGTTCTATCTTTCACCTTTGACTATTCTGAAGTCGACTTAGTTGAACCTGGAGTCGACTCAAGAGGCATGCCAGTCTTCTCCACTGTGCTGAGGTCAACTTGTATAACTTTGGGGTTGACTCCTGAAATCTTTCAAAATCAAGATCTTTTATCCAAGCCTGAGGTCAACTCCTCTATTTTAGAACTTCAAAAATACATGTCAAGTCCTTTCCAACTCGAGTATTTTAAGTTGATTTCTCCTTCATATGATTAGGTCATTTTAAGATTATTTTTGCCTCCTGTATGTATCCCTAAGTACTCCAAAAACATACAATTAGTAAACTTGTACTCAATATTTTGTATCATCAAAATTAAATCTTTTAGATTAATAAACTTGAAACCTTATATTGGTAGTGATGGTGTTGTGGTTGCAAATGTTGAAACTCTGCCAATTACACATATTGATGATGCTACAATTACTACTAATCATTGCCCACTTCATTACACATATTTTATCCTTAATATCACTTTTTCTCTAGTTTTACTTTATTTTTAATCCCAATTTGTATTCAAGGTATTTATACCTCTAGAAGGGGTTGGAAAGTAGTTTCTAGCTCTTGGAGGGGTGAAAATAGCTGTTGGAATAAAAACTTATGTTCTGAACTTACAAAAAAACTAGTTATTTAAACTATCAGATGGAAAGGGGTCGATTTGTGTTCTTCTAGGTCGATTTATGTTCTTTAGGGGTCGAATCATGATCTTCAAAGGTCAACTCTTCTTCTATTCGAGTCGCCTTAAGAAAAAACTAATTTTTATTGTGTCTTGTCTTTTGTCCGAGACCATTCTGGGGTCGATTCCATTGAACTTGGGGTTGACTCATGCTCAGCAGGTGTCGACTCTTATGCTACTTAGGTCGACTCACAAAAAGCTTATTTTTACTGCATCTATCTTTTGCCTGAGCTATTCTAGAATCAACTCGATTGATTCTGGGGTTGACTAGTGAAAACATTCTGTCTTCTTTAATCTACCTAGGTTGACTCGAGTAGTCCTAAGGTCAACTTCCGAAACTCTTCAAAATCAAGATCTTCTGTCTAAGCTTGTGGTCATTCAGAGATTGGCTCCTTATGTCTTGGGGTCGACTCCTCTACCTTAAAACTCTAAAAAAGCTTGCAAAATCCTTTCCTTCTTGAGCATTTTAAGTTGATTTGTTCTTCAAGTATCTAAGTTATTTTGGGACTATTTTTGCTTCCTGCGGACATCCTTCAATACTCCAAAACATATGATTAGTAAAATTATACTCAAATATTTTGTATCATTAAAATCAAATTTTTTGGATCATCGGTGGATCACATATATTGCATTGCAAGCCTATCTAAATGCCAATGGCCATAAAACATTGCAAAGGTTAGTTAGATGATAATCCATATTCGGATCCTACTTACTATCGAAACATAGTTCACGCCTTACAATATCTTATTTTCACAAGGCCAGACTTATTTTACAATGTCAAATTTGTTTGTCAATTCATGCATGCACCAACAATCGATCACTTCAAAATTTTTAAATTACTCATGTCACGCCCCTGCCTCTGCGAGGCATGTGAGGCACTTAGTGCCCATGTGGGGGCCACATGAGAAGGGAACACGGAGCTCCCCTGTCAGATATTATCCGGTTCTGGGGCTTCACGCAAGCGTCCTTCACCCCTCCTGGTTTTGTTTTTCACCCAAAACGTGTCTGCATGATTAAGAGACACCTACCTCATATGCCGAGGCTCTGGAACGAGTCTTTCCGATGTGGGATTATTGGGCCTCACACCCTTCCCACCATCAGACAAGAGCCGTCATCGACTCTGATACCAAATGTCACGCCCCCGCCTTTGCGAGGCACGTGAGGCACCTAGTGCCCACGTGGGGGCCACATGAGTGGGGAACACGGGGCTCCCCTGTCAGATATTGTCCGGTTCTGGGGCTTCATGCAAGCGTTCTTCACCCCTCCCGATTTTGTTTTCCATCCAAAACGCGTCTGCAGGTTAGGAGACACCCGCCTCATATGCCCAGGCTCTGGAATGAGTCTTTCCGATGTGGGACTATTGGGCCTCACAACTCAGGTATGTTACTCGCACCTTGGATTATGGAATAAGAATATTAAAGGATAGTTCAATGGATCTGTATACTTTTTCAGACTCTGATTGGGCCAGTTGTTCTCTTACTTATCGATCAACTATGGGCTAATGCGCATTTTTAGGGAGCAATTGTTTATCCTAGAGGGTAAAGAAACAATCATCTGCTACAATATCTAGTGCTAAGGTAGAATATCGGGGTCTCTTTACCCCACCCTCCAATACTATTTTGTGACAATCTTAGTGCTCTACTCATGACTGCTAATCCAATTTTCCATGCTCGGTCTAGGCACATTGAAATTCATTACTATAACGTTTGGGAGAAAGTGGCCAATGGTGCTCTACTTACTTTCGACATAGCTTCAAATCAACAAGTGGCTGATATAATGATTAAGCCACTATCACGAGTTCAATTTCATGATCTTCGAATTAAACTAGGCCTTTGGCCGTGGCCAAGTTTGAGGTGGGGAGGGGGGGTGATAGCAATAAGGATGATGAGAGCAACAATCAATCCTTTGCCTCAAATCATGCCAGGAGATCACATGACGGAATTTACACAAAGGGAAAGATTTTTGGTAGTTGACCCTAGACAATTCCATCACATAACGGAATCTCCTTATATTGTATAGATTTCTTTTTTTCTTCATTTTTTGAATTTTGAACAGGAACAAATCCTCCAATCATAGGAATACTGTAATAGTCCTGCCTATATACAGCTTCTATAAATATATCAATGTTGTCTCTCGCAAACTCACCTCGAGATAGAGAGCCAAAATCATATTGTACTATTATTTTTTATTCAGACACCAACAAACTGAGCTATAATATAATGATGCTTATGCATCTCTACTCGGACATCAATCTTAAATGATAACTCTTTATTCACTTGTTTTTCTATACCCTTACATCCTCCTCTCTCTGAATCAGTCGGCATATATGCCCCTGATATTTAGTGGCTAATTCTTACTATATTATTTCTTCGACAACCACCACCTATGCCAATTATGTTTAAACAATTGCAAGAGACAAGGGACACTAAATCTAAGCAATTCTCATGCATCAATTGACAATAGATGGGAAGAAAAATCAAAAATGAATATACACACAATTATTCAACATGACCAATGTTCATATCCATTTTCTTGTTTCAAAGAGTTCACTATTAGTTATGTTGTTCATTGATGTTATTCAAATCGCGCATTGTTCCATGGATGCAAATATGTATAGAGGAAATGTCCTCACTATAACTAGACTAGTGATAAACACCTTCCTCAACAAGATGGAGTTGGATTAGCTAGTATGCAGTTTAAAATTTAGAAGAGGTACCCCTCTGTTTGATGAAGTATTACCTTTTGTGGATGCTAGGGAAGCGAAACATGCCCATGTAGAGGAATCCTCTTACTTCAGCTAGTATACGGTTTAAAATTTAGAAGAGATACCCCTCTGTTTAATGAAGTATTACCTTTTGAGAATGCTAGGGAAGCGAAATGTGCCCATCTGGAGGAATCCTCTTACTTATGCCAGGAAAAAATTGTTGTTTGTGATTCATAGTCATTTTTGAAACAAGTTCAACGTTTGTAACTAACATATAACATAAATATGGTTTACTCTAGTTGACTTTAAATTAAGCTACTATGAAGGATCACCAAAGCTTCTAAAGGAATACTTTGGAAAAGGACATATGCATCAAGATGATGAAAATGACTGAAAGATGAGAATGTAACTATAATTTTCAGCACATGCATGCAAAATCCACTGGGTGGATCACTATTATAAAGTTGCACAGCCTGGTCCATAGCTAGTACAAGTGTACAACGTCATGGCAAGGCTCAAAGACTTGAATTGGACAAAATGGTCAATTGGTTGCACATTTCAAATAATGAACCATTTAATGAGTTATGAAATGAGAACATTCTAGTGTCAAATTGCCAAGAAGTAATTAATCAGATACGACCATGGATCTATATTCAAAGCTTAGTGATGCATGTCTTAGGCAATATGATCCATTGGTGATTGTCAAAATTAGTTGAGGATGGTGGAGAGGTAGATCATACTCATAAAAAGGCGTCCAAATCTTGATGATTGTGGCTTTGGTAACATATGACATGAATCATGATGAACCATCTCATCTCTACATGTAGTATCAACAGATGATAAATATAATTCTTGAATGATTTCAAAAATTTTAAAAATTACAATTTGCTCTATTCATGGAAACAGCTCCTAGCAACCTTCTCCCATGCAATTGCTAGGCTATAAACTATTTTATTTATTTATCTATATTACATTGATAACAAGGATTTTGGAGTTTCTATCGATCAACTTTTCTTCCAAAACAATGATAACTTTCATAAGAAGATAGTTATATTGATATAATTTACCATTATTCATATTATCAAAATACCAAAAATGAATATATTTCTCTCCCTCTTATATGTTATTTATCTCCAGTTCCACCAAATCTAACTAGTCAATACAACTATATGTCTTCATATTAGACATGAATAATCAAGTTTACAATTTGATCCAATTGGGGAAAAGGTAGAATTTTCTCAACTTGCTAAACTCGAATTTCTCAAAAAGATTAAGGAAACATAAAAAGAGGGTAAGAGTAAAGTCTAGGTCACTTTTTCTTTCATTGATTGTGAAAAAACTGAAAAATATAATTTTTATCTATAATAGTGAGCCCTGTTCTTACGTAATTTGAGTCAGAGTTCTCTTCTAATTCAAATAGGACTAATTTTTCCAAACAGACATGACTAGTGAAAATAAATATAGAAATGTTAAATATTACAAAAGGTATATCTAGACTCCAACATTGATTTTTCCTTCAATCTCTCTGACTAATTCTTTCTAGTTTTGGAGATATGCCTAGTCCAAGTCTTTTCCTAAAAGCAAATTTGTGATGTGACCAACCTATATTTGGATCCAAAAGATGAAATTGGGCCTTGATTATTCAGTGCACCACACCTTTTAGGGAGGGCCACCACATTCTAGAGCTCAAAAAGTAACTCGATTTGAAAAAAAAAAAAATTATTTTAATTGGACATCATATGGTCAAGTTATGGTCTTAGAAAGTTTAACTCGCAATTCAGGTTCTTAGAATAACGAATCTCACTCTTGGTTCCTATCCAACCCTACATAAAATTACTAAAATGGTCCACATCAAGTAGTGGGGTTCGTCACAAAATCCAAAACATTGTAGTGATGTATTTCATGAAATTTGATTAGTTGAACTTACCATTACATCAACATAAGGTACCCCTTCTCTAAGTCAACCCTTCAGCCATCCACTAAAGAAATTGTGCAGTATACCTAATAACCTAAGATTACTGGATCCAATCCTTAAGTTTTCAGCACTGCATGAGAGTACAAGTTAATGAACTGTTGAAAAAGAAAAGACAATTTTTAACTTTCAAGAAAACAAATAAATATGTAAAAAAGTAGTAGAAGAAGAAGAAGAAAACCTCACTGCTGAGTCATCAAGCACACCACACCACATGAATAAAATAGTAAGTGTTACGGTGAAGCACAGGTTAAGAATGATATAGAAAGAGATAGAAAGGACTCTTCTATGAGTAGAGTAATAAAAGACAATAAAACAAAGCAGAACAGATGCCAGTCTCAGTCATGGTCCATTGGTCTACAGGAAGTATATGTGGGGGTATTCTTTTTTTTCTTTTCTTTTCTTTTCTCATATGGAACTAAGGCTCGAGGGTTTTGGGTTGATATGAGCTGAGTTCAAATAGGCTGTCCAATTCATCAAATTGGATCTAGAATATAATTACTTGATCATACAATGGTGTAAATATGGCAATTATCTCGAGGATTAATTTTGATCTAGTGTACTAGAAAAGTAAGGATAAAATTTGGGTTGGATATTATTAAAAAATAAAAATGATTATGATCTGGGATCCTTAAAGAATTTTGGAGAATATTGATTAGAATTGCGCAATGAAAGTATGGTGGACTAGTCATTTTAAACTGGTCAAAAATATTGATTTTTTTTTCCAATATGTTATGATAGAAGACTAGATTTTTTCAATAAAGAATGCTTTTTTAATAAGGGAAGGTGAAAATTGTTGATTCTTGGGGTAATCATGATATGACTATGTTATCTCTCTGAAAGATTCTTCTATTATTGGCATGCTAAAGTAAAAATCGAGCATATCATGACTAGGGTTAGCTAATTATTGATCAAATATGGTCTAATTTGTTAAGTATCTGAATAAATCATGAATTATTCGCTCCCACTTTATAATTTATAAGTTTAAGTTAAATTTTAAGCTTTGAAACATATTGAATCATGGCATCAAAACTTTGCCTTCTTGGACTCTTATGATTGATGCCAATCATTTTCGAGATAGACTGTTGTTGTTTCATGGCCATCATTACATATTCATTTTGTGAATCACATTCCTAGTGATATGATGATTTGACTCTAATTTAGGTTGGTTATTATCTTTTGTGAATCAGCACCCTACCATAATAACTGTATCAAATCCATTTTATTTCAAATTCTATCCCAAATACAATTAATTTTAATTGATCCGGCTGTGAAATAATTCCAATAAGATCTAGAGTGAGCCTGCATACACATCAAGATGATGATTTCAATCTTAGATTTTAATTAGTTATTTATCTAATGCTAATCTTACTATATGAAATTTTTGATAATTGATCCAAATTTATCTATCATACTAATTTTGATTGAGGAGAGCGAGATCGTGGATTTATGGTATGTTTTGGGCTAAGCACCTTTAAGTTTAGAAGATCAAGATTTTACCTTAAATTTCAAGGATGAAATTTTTTGAGGGGAGAATGTGAGATTCGACCTAGATAGGCCATTTTGGGCTAGTTGTTTTGGGCTGAAGCCGGGCGGGCCCAGCCGCTTCAACCCATGGCCCAACGAGGAGCCAGAATAGAGGATCGTGATTGTGATCCTTTGCTCTGGCTTCCTTGGAGTGAGGAGGCCACGGAGTCATGGCCAACTCTATGGTAGTTGAACTCTCTGACTTCGTGGGGCGCTAGAACATCCGTCGGTCGTCTCGTTGTGCTATTGCCCATGATCCTCACCGGCGATGCAACTGCCCTTGGCCTTATCCGCTCGGAAGCCCTATAAAACCCCTCCGCCGTCATCCTTTTGAGAGCACCGAGATCCTTTCTCTCCTCCCTCCTAGTGGTTGAAATGCTGCCCCGGCCAAGCACCACCACCAGTCGCCACCGGTTGAGCAGTCGCGGCTGAGATCCGCCGCCTTTATCGACCACCGGTAAGTCTCCTTCCTTCTTCTTCTCTGTTGTTAATTTTGTCGACTAATCTGTTCCGGCCCCAAATCGAGACTATTCTCGATTTCTCCTTCTCGCCGGTCGCCACAGCGGCCGCCACTGCGATCGGTTGGCCGTTGACCAGACGACAAGCTCCGACCACTAGGGCCCGGCCGACCCGCCAGGTTCTCCTTCCTTCTCTTCTCTTTTTCATTCTTCCTCCATGTTCAACAGGATGAAGGACACCCACAGTGAGCCATATTGGGCCGTGAACATTCATTTGGCCCCTGTTCAAAATTGGGCCCAGCTCATTCCTTTTGAGATGTGCCCATTGTGGGCCAAGTTTGGGCATGTTGGGCCGTGACCATTTTGAACCGAGTTCGGGCTCTATTGGGCCGTATCCATTGTGGGCTAAGTTTGGGCCTTGTTGGATTGTATCCATTGTGGGTCGAGTTTAGGCCCTATTGGGTCGTGTCCATTATGGGCTGAGTTTGGACCGTATTAGGTCGTGTCCATTATAGACCAAGTTTGGGCCAGTTTGATCATGTCCATTGTGGGCTGAGTTCGGGCATATTG
This sequence comes from Phoenix roebelenii, assembly GCA_025769935.1. NCBI lineage: Eukaryota > Viridiplantae > Streptophyta > Magnoliopsida > Arecales > Arecaceae > Phoenix > Phoenix roebelenii. Next base: position 14,720,219 of record JAOXJJ010000263.1, on the reverse strand, counting down.
GGTCGTGTCCATTGTGGGCCGAGTTCGAGCCCTATTGGGTTGGGTCCATTGTGGGCCGAGTTCAGGCCCTATTAGGCTATATTCATCTTGGGCTTGTTTATCCATTATGACGTTGTGTCTGATAGTATTTTTGATTTTGCTTGGCTCTAAAATTTTAAAAAAAAATAATTATATTTTAATGATATTTAAACAAGTGAATCTGAAACACCTACGTGAAGTAGGATTTAAAGTGAAAAGAGGTAAGTAACCTAATACTTCAAAGTATATTTTAAAAAATATTTAGTAAAATAGTTATTAGTTGATTAAATTTTGATATATATTTGTACTTAGTTAATTAGGTCAGAAATATTAATAATTATTTTGAATTTATGTTATATGTTATGAAATCTAAAAAATATGACTAGGTAATTATAAAAAATCTATTTTGTATATATGTATTCTCAGTATGGCTATGATCTGTTTTGGCCTCGCCAATAGAAATTATTTGTTCGCCCTATTGACTTGTCATCTATGAGCAAGTGGTTTCGACACTGCACCATCGGTGATTAGAATAGTGGCATTTGAACACCGTTGCCATCGGTGGTCAATAATGTTGGGAATTGTATCCTAAGAGTCAATCGTCAGTATGCTGATGATTGAATTTTGTAAATAAATTGACAAATTAATAAAGTGTTATTTGGCATTGTTCATCATTTTATTGTACATCTTCAAATGAACTCTTGTACAATGAAGTCCTTAGGACTTGTTTTATGATAAAGGAGGATTTATCTTCAAGTCCTTAAAACTGTTCACGATCAAATGATTTGTTGTTAATAGAGCGATAGCATTATCGAGATTAGATCATTGTGAAACATATACATTGGTTGTCCTCTTAACCAAGGAGTATGGAGACACTAATATGTCGCACAGGTGAAGTGTAGGAGTATATTTCACTGAACATGACCAATTTCGGAACACTCTACTATCAAGAGATGTTCCGAGTGGATATGGGTATAAGTATCCCTCAGACCTGAGATCACCATAGTGACTAGCAAGCAACTCACTGTACTTTGGTACCGGACTAGCAGAATTTCTAATTCTGGGATGGAAGGTTACTTAGTGCAGTCAAGTACTTGCGAAATTAGTTCGTGAGTCAAGATGGAATTGGCCCCTCTTGAAAACTGGAGATAATGCTTTATGTTCAATTTAGCAAAACCTTGGCCAGGGTAATCCTTATGAGGAGTCACAGGATTTCTAAAGTTAATACATAGAGGATGTACTTATTACAGAGTTGACAGAACTCTGAAGTCATCCTGGTATTAGGAGTCAAAGGGATGAATTATACAGTAACAATAGTCCAGGGTTCCAGAATTTTTTGTTTCGCATATATTCGGCCTATCCGGATGTCGGGTACCATTGCTAGATGATCATTTCGATTAGTACTAAAAGTTATTCTTGTGCTACCGGCTTAGGTTCGAACCTATGAGGTCACACGCATAGAAGTTTCTAGGTTGATCAAATGGTTGATTGATGATTAAGAATCATTCAGAGGTAATTTGGTCAATTCGATTGATAAATTATCCTAAGCAAAAGTTATATTAAAATAATTATTGAATTATTGAAGGGTTAATTAGTAATTGGATTACTAATAAATTGAATTTGATTGAATTATTGGATTTTAATTAAGCCAAATTGAATTAGATTCAATTTGAGCTAAATTAGGGTTTGACCTAATTCGATCGGGTTCAACTCGAGCCGATTGGGCATAACCTAATTGATCGAACTTGATCCAATTGGATTGGGCTTGACTCAAGTCAATTAAGAGACCTTATTTGATGAGAATTAAGAGTCCAAATAATCAAAATTTATAATGAAGAAGAATTTCTAAAATTTAGGACCCTAACTTTCTTTCTTGGAGAAGAAAGATACCACATCCTTATCCCTAAAAG